>JACJUM010002878.1:17525566-17600763 GCA_020976665.1 Heortia vitessoides
AGGTAAATATATATATATTTACCAACTTACATACGTTTTTCGTCAGCCAGACAGTATTTTGAACTCTTTATATAATTTATCGATTCGCACGACCCAATTTTTTTTGGTGGAGCTGGAATTGACGTCTGAGTACCCCAACAAGAGGTTCGTCCGAAAAAAAAATGGACCCAAACGACTGTTTCTTTTTTTTGGAGAAATAAAAAATCTTTTAACTTAACTTCAATTGCCTAGTACAAGCCTTAATCGACTAGATTCAGTTGTTCATTAAACTGTCACACACAGACATACAATTTCTTTTTATCCCTACCGCATTTATATAAATACAAAATCTTCTAACTTCCAATTTAATAATTTAACTTAACAATTCCTGTAACTTACTTAAAAATAGTTCACTTAAAGAAGTGTGTGTTACAGAGATATTAGCGAAATCGTGACTCTCATATTAAGCAAGAAACTAAGCAATAGATATAAAACGAGAAACGTCCAGCAACACGAATGTCTGTCTGAGGGTCAAACGGTGGGTGGTCGATTATATCGAAGTCGTTGCAAATAGTAAAAGCCGGTCTTGTACGAATCGGGCTCGCTCATCGAGAGTTCCGTACAAACTTAATGATAGCCAAGAAAAAAAATCTCGTCTAATTTATGTTTTTTTTCTTTAAAATCAGTACAACTGCTTTTTTATCAAAAGTCAGGTTCGATCCACGCCGAGGACAAATACTTTTATGGCAAAATTTGTATTTGTTCTGTGTCTGGGTGTTAAGGATATGTAGTTAAATATTACATCAATGCTGATTTCTCATTGTCTCATGTTTGTAAGTCAAGTGCTTAAAGCGACTTAACTCCGAGTCAGGTCAATTGCAGATTCATCAAAGAGATCATAAAATGTATCAGATGTTGTGTGAATATTATTAGTTCAGTTTTCAGTAGTATTAAAAGAAGAAATTCAAAATTGGATGAACGCACGGTACATGTGTCATCGCATTTTTTTTACGATAGAGCAAAAAATTTAGTTTTCAATCTAATGCTGTAGGTACGTTTCATTATAGTCAAATTTCATGAAGCTAAATCTACGGGAAGTTGCTCTATTGGCCGGAAGTCTATTAATTTTTAAGAAAAATGCCGTAACTTATGATTGCACTCATGTAGAAGCTTGACTATTTACAGCTTCAAGGGACCGTAGACGCAGGAAGTTTTGGTTATGAATATCAACGTGTTCCAGAAAAAAAATATGAAAGACAAATGGAAGAGAAATGGACCGGTAAGCGTTCTAATCACTCTCCTTTTGAGGTAGTGTTCAAATTAATAATAAATAAATTTACACGACATCTCATATGTTGACCTGACTCAGAAATAAGTTGCATAGAGCAATTACATTACGGACATCAGACAACAGAGGAATTACAAATATTATATTAAGATACATCTTTAACACCCAGACACACAAATATTCTGCATAAAAATATTTGCTTTGGGAGGGGATCGAACCCACAACGTTTGGCGCATAAGATAGAATCACTACCATCAGGGCCATCGAGTCTTATCAAATCATAGCCTGTGTAACCCTAAAATTTGAAAACATATTACAAATAAAACAAAAAATCTATTCCAACAAATCACCGTATCATTAAGCAAATAGCTGTGCAACTGAATTGACTATAACCAACTTCAGTGTTGCCATTACTAACTAATGAGGATTTAAATATTGCCATAAGGAAATATTTATATATATACTTGGAAAAACTCAAGGATAGCATCAAGCAGCACAATACTGTTGTTAGTTATTTTAATGGCAGGCACTAATCTATTTAATAATAACTTTTATAAAAATTTGTTTATTTTATATATATATATATGTATATGGTTTTGTATATAAATAAAAGAAAATTCACACTACATCTTATTCATTGACCTGACTCAGCAATAAGTCGCTTAAAGCACTTGCGTTACAGAATACAGACAGCAGAGGAATCTCAAATATAATACTTAAATACATACAATGAACACCCAGATACAGAAAAAACACAATATCATTATATTAATATTGTACTGGGTGGGGATCGAACCCACGATCTTAAACGCACAAGGTAGGATCACTACCATCTACGCCATCGGGCCCGTCAAATATATATAGGTTTCTATGTACCAAGTGTTGTAAACTAGGTACATAGAAAGTACTCTTCTTTAGCGTACTAGGCGAATAAGGTATCAGAGGCGACAAATGGCGGTAAATTTATAAATAAATTTATATAATTTCACACAAAATTACATAGCTGCGCTCTGCAATTGCCAACACGCTTGCCCAGCTCGGCAATTATGGGCAAAATTCCCCCTTTTTTGGGTAGGCTTATGTCCAACAGTGGACTTTAAATGGATGGTATGATGATGATATACTGATGACGGCTGACTGTTACAAAATCTGATACAAAGGAAACAGCTATTCTACTCTTTGTGACCGGCTTCATTATTATTATTACTCTTCATTGTACATAGTAGAGGCCACAGACGTTGTCCTTTCTTAGTTACTATTTGTTAAATATGTATCTAAGTATTGTACTTGTGATTCTTCTGTTGCTGAAGTGCGTAGTCCTTACGGTTCTAGAGTAGTCTATCTCTATGTACCAGGTGTTGTAAACCCATGTATATTTGACGAGGCCGATGGCGCAGATGGTAGTGATCCCACAGTGTGCGATTACGGTCGTGGGTTCGATGGGTGGGGGGACGTAGGATAAATATTTATATGATGATATTGTGTTTGTTCTGTGTCTAGGTGTAGGTATTTAAGTATTACACACGAGTGCTTTAAGCGACTTACCTCGAAGTCAGGTAATTGTTTTACATCGGAGTCAGCATACGGTCCGCTTTAACCTTCTCCAAGAACTAAGTAGAATATGCCACCTTATCATCATACATGCCATTAAAAGCCCACTGTTGGACTGTTGGACCTCCTCAAGATAGGGAGTATGTTGCCCATGATTACGGGGCTGGGCAAGCGTGTTGGCAATTGCAGAGTGCAGCTTTCGCGACGGGGAAGCTGCTGCCCATCCCCACCCTGTACATTTAAGCGAACTTTTTAGCATCGACATACCGCCATCTGTCGGTTCTGGTACCTTGGTCGCCTCTTACGACATTTGGTACAGGAGGAGGTACTATTCTACTCTGCCGATACCTCACGGCGACCTTATCGCACAATTGTAATCTCTTTCAGTATAAGATGTAACCAATATATTTATAAATATACAGTCTAATGCATAAAATGATATATATAATTAGTTAAAGACATAACGTAACAAAACTAACGACAGCAGGTTGGCGACCACGTGATCGTTTTAATGTCAACCAAACTTCACCAGCAGTTCCTTGATAGTAGTTACAAGGCACGATTTGACAGGCGCGGCGGGGCGCCGGTGGTCGAGACACGCGTCCGCTCGCTCTCCAGTTACATAACTGGGCGACAGGCTTCTTGGAGATTTGAATTGGCTAATAAATTTATTTATTTATCGTTTTACATGCTTAACACGGAATCCTTAATTGTAACTTAATTTGGTAGAGTCAGTAAAGGGTAGTTCTCGTTAAGCTATCAAGCACAAAACAGATGATTTTGTTAGAATTAAAGATGGAAATAGTTGAATTACTTTTATTTTGTTAATAATTATACAGATTGCACACGTTCACATCAGCTGTCACAGAGTAGAGAGAATAGTAGAGGTGTGCGCCATAGATAACATAGATTAGATAAGTACAACAGTATGGATGGCGCGAACTTTCTCTATTCAATAGATTTCACCGGGTAGTTTTTTAATCTTATTTGTTAGGTTAATACAATCATTTACCGTCGAACAGAAAACATTCATTTCAGTAAGATTTCCGATTGTGGATTGGATTGTAAGTGCCAAATTTTCAAGACTATGATCAATTTTAGCCAAATGTGTTGAATAATTGTCTATGCACGCGAAGCCGGGACAGGCCGCTAAGCCATAAAATATCCATTCCAACTAACATTACTGATGATGTCAGGATTCTATGATAGAATAGAAGAGGATGCTGCTGCCCATACCCGCCCTTTGCATTTGAGCTACACTGTTTCGGATGGATATACCGCCATTAGTCGGTTCTGGTACCTCAGTTCTTTAACGTATGGTACGGTTATGATTTTATGAGCTGAGAAATTATTCCGCCATTACTTTATTGTTGTAGGTTAATTAAATTACCTACAACAATAAAGTAATGGCGGAATAATTACCTACAACAATAAAGTAATGGCGGAATAATTTCTTTCTAATTTTTTTTAATTAATCTACAAACACTCAAATGTCAAAGCAATCTATATCTACAAGTTGAAGCAATCTATAAACGAGAAACAGTTATAATACGTTAGAGGTTCTGTGCATAGAAAAATGCTGAATCATATTTAAGACTATCTATGCCCACGACTTCATCCGCAAGGAATAGTGACTTAGGGCAGCATATTCTCCTAAAAATGTACTTTTTTCGCTCATTATTGCTACATTTCTTATTGATGCTACGTTCTTATTAGTCGTAGCGTCATGTTATATATAGCCTAAATCACTCCTTATTGTATCAACTATCTGCTAGTAAAATCCCGTATAAAGCGGTCCGGCCGTTCCAGAGATTAGCCGGCACAAACAGACAACTAGACAAAAATTGGTAAAAAAAATATATTTTGGCATGTGTACCGTATATGTATTCATACGTATGAAGTAGAAAGTGGTTATTTTAATATTTGTAATATTACAGATACTACAATTTTATTTATACGAATAAATAATATTTTATTAAAAAAAAACAGTAACAAGCTTCAGAATTCTTTTCAAGTAAATCATTATTTTAATTTTAATACAACATAGCATTTTTCTATGCATAATACCTCTAATATATTTTTTAATATGTCAGTACCTACGCAGAAATTTTCCAACAACCAAAGTAGGTAAAAATCTAGGGTAGACTTATGAAAAGTCCACTAACTATTTAAAATGCAGTTACCTAACAATGTTTTAAAATGTGTTATCCTTTTTCCTTATACATAAGCTTGTGTGCGGCAATTGTGTATGTAGGTAGTGGGTTCAATGACCGGGCATGCGGGCTGTAATAGCCTCCCGGGGTGCTAGGGATGTGCCTGCTTAATCCGTATTGATTATCGATAAATCGGCTGAAGTGCCAAACCTAATCGCTAGCAAAATGTTGGTGTTAGGAAATGCGTAAGCTTGTTGCTTGATTCTGATGTAAATTTGCTGTTGTTTTTGGTGATGTAAATTTTGTAGTAATCTAGGAACGAGGACGATTATACTATAAACAAAAAACGTTGTATTGTTCATGTTTAGCAAAAACTACTGGACGGATTTCGATTTTATTTTCACGATTAGAATTATACATAATTCTGAGTACATAGGCTATAACATAAAAAATATGTTATTGAATTTAGCATAAAGGTTCTTTAAAGTAAGTTATTTATCCTTAGTTAGTTCTTTATCCTTTTACCCCTTTTCAAAAGGGGTAAAAGGGTGCGAATTTAGTATGAAAGTTCTACAACTAAACGCGGGTGACACCGCGGGGTTATGCTAGTAATTAAAACAGCTTCTTTGGTTAACTTTGCATATATAAAAAACCATAAATAAAAAATAAAAGTACAGGTAACAACATTCATCACTATAGGAAAAAACTCTTTAAAAGTTGAGCTGTATTTGAACTCTCACCTATTTTTACCGCCAAATAGCAGTGTCCGCATGGCTGTGTTCCAGTTTGAAGGGTGAAAAGCAGTGAAATTACTGGGTAAATGTGACATTACATCACACAATGTTTGCGACACACAAGTGGTAAATTTGTGATGACATGATAGGCTGCGGTTACGTTTATCACACATATTATGCTTGTTTGCTGACTTCGTAACAAAAACAACATTATTCTACTAAAGAACTGACGTCTATATCCTTAAGAGATAATAATATCTTCTCTGACCGACACAATTATTATAATGATATAGGCATTAACATTATTAGATTTCCAACATCCTGGAGTCAAGCACCGATCCCGGCAATTCCGCGATGAAATATCGATACGTATAAATAATAAAATAGAATTGAACCTATTTGTGTAAATAACCAGTGTCTCGGATATTAAATATCGAGTTAAACTGTTAGTTGTCATTAATAAGCCATACATATCGTCGATGATGGTGCAATACCGCGTAAGGAGCAGTTGCAAATAAAGTTGAAAATTCAATTATAAAAGATGGGAAATGGACCTTATTAACTAAAGCTACATAAGCGGTAATGAAGTATCATCGATGATATGTATTTACTATCCATATAACCGACAGCAAACATAACTATGACATAATAATTAACGAGTTATTAGAATTAATGAATCACGTCGCACCACAACACGTTAATCAAAAAGATTTTACAACCACCATGCAATGCATGCCTCTCCAAAAAAAGGAAGTCCTCATTCCCATAATTGCTGGGTAGGCGTGGTGGCAATCACATTGCGCAACTTCGCAAGGAGGGTTCTGCTGCTCATCTCTACACCGTAGTATTTAAGTTAAGCTGTTCCAGGTGGACCGCCAACTGTGAGCCCCGGGACCTTAGTCGAATCTTACAAGAACTGGTACCGCGGAGGTACTATTCTACTCAGCCGGTATTTCACGGCAATGCATCACAGACTATTACTATTGGTAGACTTCTCAAAAGTCGTGGGCATTGGTACCTCATTCACACTTATTTTTACAGTGTTCGTATTGCTGTGTTCCATCTTAAAAGGTCAGAAGGCAGTTAAATTACAGGGTAATACGAGGCAGTATCTTCCAGTTAAAAGGTTAAGTGATAGTGGCGACGCTTTAGTGATATATTTGTGATGATAGGACCGTGACTATTCATTGTCGTGGTCGTCTTGGCCTATGCCAAGAAGACCATCTAGCAGGTATACGACCTGATTTTAGATATTTAGTAATACATAAAAATAGAATAGAAATGCTATATTAGAAAAAAATACGGAAAACACAATTTGCATACAACTAAATTATGATTCTTATTTATTATGACCCACAAAAAGGGGGTACTGTCAAAATAACTAAGCTTAATTTTCACAAGGCCTCAATCCTATATCTCGTCGGGTATCCTTAACATTCCTTAGCCATTATTAGCGGCATTTATGGGCAGCACATATCCTTAATACTGCCTAGAATAGTATTTTCCTGGGCCAGAGGAGTTAACCATGGTATTGTACGTAACGTGTGACGTGTGTAACGTGGATTTAATTTAGATGGTGTTAAAGACTTTTTTTATTCATATGAAATACAATAAGTTGACCTGACTCAAAGAAAAGTAGGATAAATTACTTGTATTATGGACATCAGTCAACAGAGTAATAACAAATATAATTCTTCAATTCATATGAGCAACATCCAAATAAAGAACTATGTACTACTGGTATACTAGATAAGATCACTACCATCTGCGCCATCGAGACCGTCACAAATAATAATAAAAAAGTCTTGTATTTTGTGTTAAAAATCATGGTGTCCATAGGCAAATATGGGTTACACACATCACAATTACTTAAAACTAAGATGTTAAGACTATATTCATAAATTAATGAAATACGATGAGCTCATATTTAGGTATGTACTCACGTAGTTCGTGAGAGAATTTCAAAGTTGAATTTATGATAGCCCATGAAAACAAGCACTGTAATAGATACACGAACATTATATTAACTATGTAAATGAATTCAAGTAAAATATATTTCGGGCAAAATTTGAATAGAACAAAAAAGCAGGCATTTATTTACTTATCATTACAATGGCGGACAGTAACAAAGGTTAGATAAATTGAGTCATATACAAATCCAGCGATCTCCCGTTTTGATATTCAGCCATTTACATGTATAATGCTTTTAAAACGGCTATTTTGCATGATAGAAGTACACCGCTCGGTCTAGCTGGCGGCCGCTAGTTGTAGTTGATAATTTCCCAGGAGGGGAACGAAAACATTTAGATACTGTCACGCCATGTACATAACTCTAGTACTTGATTTCAGCAAGCTATGTAGGTAGTAGGGTACCTCTACGATCTGAGTTGTAGAGCGGAGAAATTGGACACATTTATTTGTATTAGGAAAACTCTAATAAATATATGTACGTCAATTTTCTTAAGTGATCGACTAACAAGTAGCCCAACTGATGGTAAGTGGTGACATGTGTGTTGTTTTAAAAAACAATCATATTTTTAAGAGCTATCATTTAGAAGCTCTAAATTGAATCTAAAAATCGGTATACGTTGGTCATGTGGTACCGGCAGAGTAGAATCGTACCTCCTCTTGCACCAGATGTTGTAAGAGATGACTGAGGTATTGAAACTGACAGGTTGCGATATATAACTCCGAAGCAGAGTAGCTCAAAAGCAACAGAGCGGGAATGGGGTAGAGTATTCTCGTCGCAAAGCTACGCTTTGCGATTGCCACCACGCTTGCCCGGCGCGGCATTTATGGGCAAATTGCCTCTTTTTTGGGGAACCCTATGTCCAGCAGTGTCTGTTTTACAGCTGCTATGATGATAATAATGATGAGTCGGTAGACTCAATAAACCGATATTTACGAGGATACCTTTTTTAATTGGAGAAACGGTTGTCTTGCAAATGGCCAGTTTAAAACGATTTTTTTCTGATGGTTATTACGTTAAATATAAATAACTACAACACCAAAGCATAACAGATAAGAAATCTATTGTTATTGAACAAAGAACGTTAAAACCAATCCAATGCCCTAATCATTATGAAAACTTATTTCTCGAACGGATGTTTAATTATGAAAACTATATATTTAGCAAAAAAATATGGAAGATATATGAAAGTATAATTATACTTTATTATTAATTACTATAAAAACAGTTCCAACTGTATGTTTCAAGGTACAATTTATTAGGAACCACACCTTTATTTCATGATTAAAACTAACAGAATTACAGTACGGATGTTACTGAAATAAACGCAGTTGCTGTGACAACAGCGTTTATTTAGTGTGATTCAATTTCCTCACCAACAGACCAAGCGAGCCCTCATCGACTGCTACAACCACAATGTACTGCAAACCGCAATGCACTAGCGATGCGGTAACTCCAGTCATTCTAACAGCAACTTTATTATTATGTTGAACTTCGTAACCTGAACTAAAATTAATACCGAAATGTTCGCGAAACTACACCGGTTTATCTTAACTTGGTAAGTTTTAGACGCGATTTGTTAGTGAGATCTTTGCTCATGCTGTTCCGCAGTAAACCATCACCATCATACCAGCGATAAACAGTCTACTGTTAGACGTAGGCCTCCCCAAGATTGGGGTATTTTTGCCTATAATTGCCTCGCTAGGCAGACATAGTAGCAATGGCAGAGCGCAACTTTGCGTGGAGGATACTGCTGCCCATCCCCACCCTATAGTATTAAGGCTGCGCTGTTTCGGATGGATGTACCGCCATCTGTCGGTACCATAGCCGTCTCTTACGACACCTGGTAAAGTTAGAGGTACTATAAAACCATACTAGTAAATAATTCACACAATATCTCGATTGTTTTGGGGGTTCCGAGATAAATCGGTTCAAGCACTTGTGTTACAGATATCAGAAATTACGGATATCACATACATGTATGAGGATCGAATTCATGGCGCAAGTTAGGAATACTATAGAATGCGTCATCGGGCCTGCCATATACCTATATAAAACGTATATAAATGACGAAATAACTATCCTAAGTAGATCGTCCTTTGTTACAACTGGAATATGGACAAATTGAACCTTAAGTTTTCCCTAATAAGCATTAAAAAAAGTACAGAGAGTCGCCCGCAGCAGATCATTAACGTAAGAACTTATATTGTTGTAAGTATTGCTTGGTAACTAGTGTCAGCTATCCTTGGGTATACTTCGCTAAGTAAGCAACTTCGGGAGTCGGTTACATAAGAGCTCCCGCGGGACCGAATATATATACAATGCAGATGAAGTCACGGACATAAAACTAGATAAAAAATTTTAAATCTGTATATCTGCAATTTAAAATATGTCTGAAAATAATGTCGACTCTTTCCCAACCCAATCGTGCAGTTGATTGAAAAACATCGCAGTAATTCGCTAAATGATTGGCGATACCATCGTGACGTCATCCGATAGTAGTGAGGCGTCTTATTAGACGTAAGGCAGGGGATGTCGATTGCTATCATTATTTTAATGACGTCATCGCATATGAGAAGTAAATATGCTATTTCTACGTTATCTATCTATAAAATAATAATGGTTCTCATCGTTTATTCTGTTTGAGACAAATAACTATTCGATTTATTTCGACGTTACAGATGTGTAGTAATAATATACATAAAGAGATCTACATTATGTAAACCTCGTACAAAAGGTTGTTTGTACCTTACACTTACTAATTTCTACCAGCAAATAGCAGTCCGCATTGCTGTGTTCCGCGTTGAAGGGTGAGAGGTAGTAATGTAACGGGTGAGGTGACATAATATCTATGTCACAAGGTTGGCACTAGTGATGTTCTTGTAATATTACGAGCATCAATTGGCTGCAGTGACGCTTATTATTAAGCGATCTGTATGCCATTTATCGACCTGGTACAATACAAAAAAATGTGTTACAAAAGATGCAGAATGAGATTAGGTATCTCAACTGCATATTTTGTATCACAAATATTTATGTTTTTTATGTCTTATGTTATCATATCAGCCATTGCAAGTTCACTGTTGGATAAAGCCCTTCCCAAGAAAAGGGGAATAATTGCCGCGTTGGGCATTTGAGCCGCACAGTTTTGGATAGATATACTTGTTAGTTCTAGAACGTCAGTCGCCTCTTACGATACCCCTCAAAGGTGGAGGTACTATTCTACTTTGCCGGTACCTCACGTCGTGTGTATGTGAATATAATACATTAGAATACAACATCTGCGTAGTATAAAACTGTGCAAGCTATAAAGCATACTAAATGGCAAATTTAAAACTCTCTCGCGAAATAGACACAACGCAAAGTTGCAATACAAACTGTGGAGCGGAGTTGCGAAGTGGCGCGCTTTGGGACCCAATATTCAGTTACTGTGTTGCAAGGTAAAATGTTGCATATTTTGACACGTACATTTTTCGCGAAAATTCCATTTTTTTCTTTTTATACTAGATCGACAAACAAGCGTATAGTCCGCGTGATATTGAGCGTCACTATAGCCTATAAACCTTATGACTTAAAAAGATATTAAGTACCCAGTAACTTCACTTTAACTTTCACCCTTCAAACTGAAACACAGCAATGCGAACACAGGCGGTAGTAATAGTGAGAGTGAGGTACCAATGCAGGCCTTTGTAAGAGGTCTACCTCATGTATAAGATAATTTATGCAACTGATATCAGTATGTGGCTTCTTGTAAATTGACGTTGTCACCTGAAATAAAAAGGTTATCATTATTTCATTTTAGCCGTAGGACGTCTAATGCTGGATATAGACCCAAATGATTCCCTATAGGACCGGTTATTTGTGGCTTGTATTAATCCATTTTTATAAAAATCTATAAAAGTTTATAAAAAATAATTAATAAATAACCAATGTATCAGCTATTTTTTTGTGTAAATATCTATTAAAAATAAAATAATATAACCCATATTATTGTAGATGTTAATTTATTGTAATTAATGTCAATTCTAGCGCCACCGAACAAGAAGGTGAGGTTGTTAGTGAGGAAGGCTTGTTAGTGAGCGACCGTATGACAATATTCACTTGCTTGCCTCACAGTGACGGCCGCGTGTTTAACCACGGGGTGAGCAGGGAGCGACGCAGGATGAGCGGGATCTGAGCAGAAGGCCATCGGTTTTGCGTGATATGTCCCCTGCCCATTGCTACTTGAACACATTCTAATAGGCTATATCGCTAGCTTTGGTTCTTTTATAGAATTTCTATAAGTGAGCGACTTTAAGGCTCCGGTATCTTTCTGGATAAGAGGGAGAGGACTTCGGTCCACGCGGTACTCTAGTCGTTAATAGTAATGGACCCTTGTTAATCGGTAAGACCTGTTGCATCTGGTGCTTGCACTACTATTGGTCCCCGAAAGATTTTCATAGTGATGAGTGAACGCCATTTACAAAACATACAATGCACTCCATGGATCTTCTCATTCTTAACGATCTTTGCGATCAAACGAATAACCATCGAGTATTGCTTTCTCTACAGTTCGCTAGTCTTGTCAGGCTATAGTGAGAGACCACATCTCAAAGTCACATGTTTTTGAAACGCTAGATTCTTCTAGAAATAAATACATTTGTAGATTTCAATATATATATCATCTTAGCAGTCTTAAAACGTCTACTGTTGGATATAGGCTTCTCCAAAAAAAAGGGGAATTTGCCCATAATTGCCGCGCAGGGCAAGCGTGATAAAAATCGCAGAACGAAGCATCGCGAGGGGATCTGTCGGTTCCGGTATCTCAGTCGCCTCTTACGACACCAGGGTATTGTTTTACTCTGCTGGTACTCCACGGCAAAATAAAATTTATTACAAATCAATTTACTATTCTCATCACGACAGTATATCAATATGAATAGTAATGGTTATTAATAGACTGATGATTGAGATATGAGGTCAACATCATCATCATCATGAACACTTGAAACTTTCGATCGTCTGTCTGTCATGATTGATTTTGACGGGACTTTCACTGGACGGACGGACGTTGTTTGAAATACCAAGGCTAATTCGAACGCTGCTATTTAGCGGTAGAAATTGGTAAGAGTGGGTACCATAACAGATGACATTTATTAGAAGACTACCTCATGTACAAATTGTGAGTAGAGTAAAAATAGTATTAATACAAAAGTATAGAATAAAGACTTGATTACGTAATGCTAAATATAAGGAAAAATAGCCCCGACACAACATTTTAGTTCGTTTCTTTGCCACGACAAGGATAAAATAAAAAGTATTAACTTGCTTTGAATGCAAAAAGAAAGAGTGAAGCAAGGGTTGTCATTTCTGTTTATCGGTTACAAGTTGAATGCCTTTTTAAATGATCTTTATTTGAATTAAATTAAGAGCTGTCCGTTTAAACAATATTAAATTGTAGGACATTTTTATAACTTACTGTCTTTTAAGTCACCTCCAAGATATTTGTGAATTGACATCAATCCAGTGCCTAAAATTTAAGGATTGGAATCTTAACATTTTGTAATAGTGTTCCTATTCTATTCCTATTTTGTAGTAGTGTATAACTAATAAAGGATTTGTGAAAATTATCCCCGTAAGGGGGTGAATCGAGTGTGCAAAGTTAATATGAAACTTTCCTGTTGAAGTTATTCGTATAATTCAATGAAAAGGTTCTTTATTGAAAGGCTTTTAAAAAACTTTTTTTTTTCGAAAGTCTTCCCTTAAGTGACTAAAATTGGGGTGCAAAGTTAGAATGAAAGTTAGACAACGTAACGCGGATGGAACTCCGGCGCAGCTAGTCCTTTATAAATGTGAAAGTGTGTCTGTTTGTTCATGTTCTCACTGCTTAATCCAGGGAACCGATTTTGATTAAATTTAGTATGTGGATAGCTTGAACCTTTTAAAGGACGTAGTCTTCTTTTGATTCCGGTAAATGCATAACTGTCTACGCGGTCCGAGTCGCGGGTCACTAATTAGATATTTGGGATCAATTTTCCGAAACAAAATAAATTAGTTTTTTCTAGGTTTTTTTCTTTTTAAAATGATGATGTTCTATTATAAAAGAGCAAATATGACAAATAGGTACCGTACTAGGAGGATTTTGAAAGAAATTTAAAAGACGAAGTTTACTAAAGCGGTTAGTATGGGTTGATATTCTAGAACAATTAAAGGTCTTAGAAAATTTTGTATTAGGGAAAACTGAGTGAAAAGATAAAGAACATATATTGCCCAAAATTAAGACTTTTCTAATAAACTGGCACTCGTTTATGAAGACATAAACGGATGATAAGTAAGCAAGTGAAGTATGTCAGGACTAGTTTATTAGGATAAATTTATAGCCTTTGCTTAACTTAGAGAAGAATACATTTCAGTTTTAAAGGTTTTCTTTACTAGAATGGCGAAGATGGTAGTCTTCTGCACCAAATGTAGTGGGTTCAAACCTCACCAAGACCAAATTTTTATATGATATATTTTGTGTTTGTTCCGGGATTAGGTGTTTATGTTTTAGGTACATTTGTGATTCGACTGTTGTCTGATGTCCGTAACACAAGTCATTTAAGCGACTTCGGAGTCAGGTCAGTATGATGTTGTTGATCCGAATGATGAGTAAAAATATGGGTATAGCAATACTATTGCTTGCCAGCCCTAGCCGTCGATGCCCTAAGTTCAGTGAACTGAGGCTAATTCGTGATTGATGATTTGTTAAAGCGAGTTTTATAAAATTTCAAGGGTATTACATATCTAGATATATATACATGTACGGTATCGCACGGGGAAAAGGTTTCGTAAAAATGTTGACGATATGACAGGTCGTTGACCTAGCCGGCCTGGCCTTGACGTTGCAATGAAAGTTTTAAAACTAGTGTTTTTTTTACTCTATATTAAATTTATATAGATCTTTGTTGTATGTTATGGGTCAGAGCGGAACCATGAAAGTTCTATTAGCCGAATATTAAAATAGTTCAAATTATTTTTCATATTAGATATTTGTCGGAACAGAAGTTAGTTTCTGTCAGAATAAAATTAGCTTTTAAATTTTAAAATTTTTCGAATTATTTTTATTAACATGCTGTTTTTTACACTTGAAATACTTTCACAATTTTAATAGCTTATTGTCCGTGATTCCGACCGTAAGTCTTTTACCCCTAATCCACTTTCCTGTTCCTTTATCAGTAGCCAGACCTTCTCAGAAATTTAAGCCAGCCACCTGCCAGTACAGCCGTGAAAGAGTTATAAACATCCACATTTATTTATAACATTCAATATAGATATTTTCGAACTTGAGGGAGGTAAAATTAAACCGCACGACATGTTATATAAATGGGTCCAAGGCAACGAATACCAAATAAATGGTTGATGAGTCAATCAATCATGTATGGTTCCACTTTTTCTACAAATTATGTATATTAATGAACCAGCTGATTGCCGCCGATCGATCTTTTGATTTATGAGACGATAACTATATACTGTAATTTATCAGGCAATTACTAATATCCCTATCTTCATCAGCATCATCATCGTATCAGCCAAAAGATTAGTATTAGGATTAGTACCAGTTGAAGTGCCTGGAACTGCCCACTGCGGGCAGTGCATTTGGTACGCAGAACCGATGGCCGATGGAGTCGTAAGGTTCTGGAATGGAGACCACGTACCGGCAAGCGCAGCATAGGGCATCCACCCGCAAAATGGACCGGCGATCTGACTAAAACCGCAGGATCGCGCTGGACACAGGCCGCATACAAACGGACGTATTGGAGATTACTTGGGGAGGCCTATGTCCAGCAGTGGACGTCTTATCCCTATATTAAATATTAATTATTTAAAGAAAAATACAAGTGAGCAGAGTAAGCCGTGAGGCAGAGTAGAATAGTACCTCCCTATGTCGTATGAGGCGACTAAGGTACCAGACAGTAACCAGCGGCATATCTATTTGAATCCAGAATCTCAAAATCAACCTTTCTTGGAGAGGCTTATTTTCAATAGTGGACTTCGTATAGCTGACATGAACCTCTACCTATATACTTTGATAAATAGTAAGCTACATTCTTTCGGGCTACATTATAATTACAAATAAATAGATGTCCAACCTAAAATAACTTATGACTATATCGACTAACAAGTATACGGTGATTAACGTCACCGCAGCCTATAGACGCCCGTATCGTCACAAAGATATCACTGAAGCGTTGCCAACCTTGTGACTTGAACATAATATGTCACATTGCCCAGTAGTTTTGCTGCATCTCTCGCCCTTCAAGCCGGAACACACACAGCGAACTCTGGTGTTTGGCGGTAGAAATAGGTGAGAATGAGGTACCAATGCAGACAAACTTTGAGTTTTACCTTTAGTGTACCTTATTGTACATTTGTAACTAATAAACTCCAATCTATTCTGATACATGCGTTCCAAAAAGTCCATTATGCCAAATTAAAATTATGCTACATAAAAAATACACGCCAAATGCATTATGCCAAACTATATTAGGAAAAGAACAAGTACATTATGTCGACGAAAGGGATCCCGCGTAGAATACTGTAGTAATACCTCGATTTAAAGGCATAAAAACGAAAAAGAACCTCGATTTAATGACACAAAAAACGGATCTTCGACGAAAGTCTTAGATCTAAGAGTTTCTCGGGCACGTTGGTCTCTCACTCAATCATGCCCTTAAAATTCTATCTGGAGGTTTTACTCGCGCTATCCATTTGAGATATTTCCCTCAAGATTTGTACTTGACTTTTTATTGTTTGTGCTGGAAACGAAATTCAGCGAACGTTTAACGTTTCTACGTTTATTTTCGACTAAGTGTATTTTGTAATAGAAAGAGTCGGCCAAGTTCGAGTCTTCTTCCAATATTGTTGATTCCGTTATAATTATCCAATAATCCATAGGATGTCCACTGAACATAATCCACTAAATAAAATCCACAGAACATTCCACTGAACGTATTCAAATGAACATAATCCACAGAACGTAATCCACTAAACATAATCTATTAAACATAATCCACTGAACACACTAAAAATAATCAACTAAACAAATTGCACTGAACATAATTCACCCTAAGATATTTCCAATGGCACCATTTATTTGCAATTCCAGTCAGATCGTCTGTCGGTGCGAATCGCTGAAACTTAAAAAGCAATTAAAGGTTTTTACGGTACACAAAGTACAGGGGCCACACAAGTGGCAAGTACACACTTAGAGTACCAACAGAATCAGAAACCAATTAAATGTCATACTAATGAATTTACTTAGATGTAATACAAAGTTCGTTTGCATTAATACCTCGCTCACACCTATCTCTACCGCCGAGTAGCACTGTTCGCATAGCTGTGTTCCAGTTTGAAGGGTCAGAGAGGCAGTAAATGGCTAGGTAATGTGACATAACATCTTCAATTCACAAGGTTCGCCACGCGTCAGTGATATCCTTGTGATATTACGAGCGCCATATGCTTACTGTCTTACTGAGCGGTAACGCTTACTCTCACGCGAACTGTATGCTTGTTTATCGACCTGGTATGAAGAAAAATGTGTTAGAAACCCGATATAGACGAAAACAAGAATATTTCTACAACAAAGCTCATATAAGTTAGTTTAAAATAGTTGTAAGGTCCAATCTGGTGGGGCAAAGTTTATCCCTTGATTGTCGTCCCACTTGATTTACGAACTTGAACAAGTGGACAGAGTTTCTAGATTCGAATTTAATATATCTTCCAGTAATATAAATTTCTATTTTAAAGTACTGTAGAATGAAATTTACGGTTTTCTTTAGAACCAACAACAAGTGAGTTAATAAGTTCCCTTTTTTTGGTCGAACCTATTGCTGGACGGGGCCTCTCAAAGATAAGAGGTCCGATGCCCGTAATTATCGCACCCGCAAGGTTCACGGGATCAGAGCGGGATCGACGGCGATCGCCCGAGGGCGCCTCTAAAGGCTCGACCTAGGCTCAAGCAGCCATCGTTGAGGGTGAATTTAATTATGAAATTCAGCAAAAGAGGATGGACGGAGTGAGCCCGGCAGTTCTAGGGCTGCCGGTTATCGCTCGTTGGGGCTGCACGCGTTCACCGGTGAACACGATGTACTGCTTTATTATACGAATGCATGTGCAGTGTCAATGATTGTGTTGTGCCAGTGAGTAGGCGGGGAAGGGCTGCGATTTTTGCGGTAATTTTATCGGGCGGGTCGTCCAAAACATTACGCGGTCTACGATGTTGGCCGTAAATTAAGTTCTGAATCTTGGCGTGAGGTCATGGCACAGTAAAATAAGGGGATATGAGGTACCTACTAGAACCGAAAGATAGCGTTAAATCTATCCGAATTTGTGGCTTCGTCATGCTGAAATCCCCTAAAGTGTCTTGGAAATCTCTTGGCCTATTATAAATACATACGTACATCTGGCCGACGCCGAGAGACTATAGATCTCCACTTGTTACGATTTTGGCATACCTCTCTCGCTTCCTTTACTCGCTTTAGTCCTACACGCTCGTTTATTCTTGGTACCTGTGACCTGGCTCTTCTTTAATACCTCTTCTACCTGGTAGTATAAGGTATGTTCACCTAGGTCGTCTCATAACGACTCTTCCATTCTATATATTTGTGCAGTCATTCTACTTTCATCCATTCATTTTACATTTCCAAACCATCTCAACATTCCTTTCTCTATTGTTATCACAAAATCGTCTTTTCTACCGCATTGATCTCTCATCACAATAATCTTTAATCTATCTCTTAAACTCACACCATACATACTTCGAAGTGCTCTCATTTCAACAGCATTTATTTTCCTCGCGTACTTCTTCTGCCATACTCAACATTCACACATCTCTATGAACAGGCAATCTTGACCTTTTCGACACATCTTAGCTGCCCTTAAAAGCACATGGCAGTTGCTTTTATTATAAATAAATAAAGAAGCGATAAGGCGATGCAAGCGATTTAGAAAAATTGAAATATTTTTCTTTTACCTTTGTTGCGATGATCAGAAAATGGAATCTTTGGTGGTGGTGGTTTATAATTACCTCGTTAATTACAATCTTCAACGCCAATAAAATGAGCCCTAACTGATAAACAACTTAGTGATAACCTTTAGATTTCTTGCGTTGTACCTTTAGAACGTCCAAGGTCATATTCATCTATAATTCCAGGATACGAACAAAATAAAACAAAGTTATACCGATTGGAGCCAATTTGTTATATTAATAGACCATAAAGTTAACAAAAAAATGGCCTCCAATCGTGCACCTGGGTGCCTGGCCGTAAAACCCTAGACTTAATGCGTAGGTCTGTTGGCATTAACTTTTTGGTATTTACTTGGCCTTACCACAGCACACGACGGGTTGAGTTATTTCAGTTAGAGCTTTGTAGTATTAAAAGCGAAGTTTCATTGTCTTTTCGTATGTATCTAGCATATATAACGATATATATACCCGTACCTATACAAGTCTTTAGACAGTATGTGTGTATGTCACGGAACTCTTCCTAAATGGCTGAACCGATTTGAGTGTTTTTATATGCGTTTTGGGTTGCGCCCTGGATGATTTATCTAGATTATTTTTCTATATTTTTTTTTCTTTCGCACTTTTCTTCTGATTCCAAAAGATGAACTATAGCTAGTTTTTTTCCAAAACGATTGATATGATAATGATGATAATAAAAAAGTCTAATGCGGACAACTTTCTACAGACGCTCGTATATCAAGAGATTTTAAAGAAGCAAGAGGAGCAAGAAATAATTTATAAAAATAATAATACAATGATTAGGCCATTAGGTAAGCCGTTTAAAGTACTCGTGTTACGGACATCAGACAACAGAAAAATTACAAATATAATACTTAAATACATATTCAATACCTATCATAGAAGAAATAAATATCATCATCATCATTATCATTATCATATCAGCCGTTGGAAGTCCACTGCAGGACATATTCCTCCCTGAGAAAGGAAAAATGTTGCTCAGCGTGCATTAACAGAACGCAGAACGTGGCTTTCGCGACGAGGATTCTGCTGCACGATCTCGCCCTGCCCATTTGAGCTACATTAATAAACCGCCATCTATCGGTTACGGTACCACAGTCGCCTCATACGACACCTGGTACAGGGGGAGGGTACTATTCTCTCGCACACAAGAGACCTTATACAAATGGTATAATGGTCTGCATTGGTACCTCACTCTCACCTATTTCTACAGTGTTCGCATTGCTGTGTTCCGTTCGCTAGGGTGAGAGAGGCAGTTAAATTACTAGGTGATGTGGCATGATATCCTCAAGTCTCAAGTCTAGCAACGCGTCAGTGACATCCTTGTTATATCACGAGCGTCTTTAGGCTGCAGTGGCGTTTACTATCACGCAGTCTGTATGCTTTTTTGACGACCTGGTCTAATAAAAAATATATAAGTGTTTGTCCTGGGTGGACTTCGAGTGTCTTGGGTTCGAACTTAAGCCATCGGGCCCATCGATTAAAATAGATCCTTGCGACCGTGCGAGTTAGTGATTAACGGCGAAATCTAATTATAAAGCACAGAGTTTAAATCGTGTCGCAATTAGAATACTTGTTGACCCAATAAATTGAGTGTGCACATATTTTTAACAACTCGCCCTGGGCGAACCGACCGTTCTGTCATTGGAAATACCTACAACATACTGTTTATTATTGCAATTATTCCGTCAATACTACGACTCAACATTAGATACTGTTTCAATAACTGTTGGTTAATACAAACTAATATTTATCACCATATCAGTCATTGGAAGTCCACTGCTGGACATAGGCCTCCCGCAATAGGCAAGCGTGTCCGCAATCGCAGAGCGCTGCTTGGAATGCTGCTTTTCCATCCCCGCCATGTGCATTTGAGCTACACCATTGCGGATTGATATACCGCCATCTGTCGGTTCTGGTACCGTAGTTGCCTCTTACGACACCTGGTACGGGGGCCTTTCTCGAAACTCTTCAACTCTGCCCAGTACCTTATGGCTTATTACACACTAATATTAGAGATACGCAAGTTTGTCTGTCAGTATGATAAGATGAACGCTGAACTGATATCCTAATTGTTTTTTATTAAGGGAAGGATTCAGGCTACTTTTGATCCTAAATAAATAAATTTACACAAGATCTGATACATTGATCTGACTCTGCGATAAGCTAGTAAGATCCAAGTCACAAACAATTAACACGCATTAAGGATATTAGACAAGATTATAATAACTCTGATTACAAGTATAATACTTATATTTACATAAATAACACTTGTAAACGGAAGAGACGTAAATGTACATCACATAAGTAATTATGTTTGTCCTCGATGGGAATCGAACCCACGACCGAGCTTAATACGTGGCGCTCAAGATAAGGCCACTATCGGGCTGCTGTACAGAAGCGCTATCGGATCCAATATAAGTTACCGAGAGAGGCCATAGAAAGTGTAGTACATGCAAACGGAGTCGTTAGTAATGCAATAATTGCTTTCTAAATTGTACTTAAAACGATAAAAACTGACGAAATCATTTATTTCTAGCAAATCATGTATTTAAAAATATATATCATTACCGAGTAACTTTACCTACTATTGCTTAGTGGTATAAATTGTTAGAGGCAAACTTTCTTTTATAGACGTCTTACCAAGGTATAAGGAATACATTTACAATTAAAAACAAGGAAAGGTGTGAAAACATAATGTTAAACATCCAGTGGATGCTCGAGTTGGCCACAAAATAAAAAATACAAGTCAATGGATACTTTGTAAAGCGTACATATAGCTTCTATTCCAACACCGCTCAGATTGGTATTACTTGATTAAACCGGTCACTATATCGCAACAACAAATTGCCTCCCAATATAGACAAGACCGTACATCCCGTGATCTTCAAACTGGAATAGCCAGGAATAGTGCAGCGCCAAAATAATGAAACACATAGAAAGTGGCGCCGACAGTCTATTGTCCAAAAATCTTGTGGCAACTGCCAACGATTTGAGGCAGGTCATGGTTGTAGTCACGGGACGTTTCTGGCAAAGGAGCCGGTCATGAGATTAATCGTGATATATGTAACTGTATTTTTACATTGTTGTGTACATACTTTCATCATACCATCCATTGTAAGTCCACTGCTGAATCATCTAAGACATAGATAAGTTCATTAGGCCTTAAACTAGTCTGCCGGCACCAGACGAGTCTTAAAACTGAGTTTACTGCAGGCATAACGCGACCCACCAGAAAAAGGACCTGTAAGAAAAACTGGTGGTGAAAATGTTTTCACCAAAACCACCTTTGTAGTAGTTGGCGCTAATATAACGTCTAGAGATCTTATGCTATCGGGTCTAGAAATATCAAAAGAACGCTATCACTAGCGCGTTGCCAACCTTGTGACTTGAAGATATCATGTCATATCACTGATTTTCTCTTTTTTTTTAAAGCAAGTTATATTTATTATTCCATCCGTAAAACGTCCACTGCAAGACACAGGCTTACCCCAAGAAAGAGGTAATTTGCCCGTAATTGCTAAGCTGGTTAAGCGTGTTGTTGCTGATGCATTTTAACTATACTGCTTCGGGTAAATATATAGCCAGCTGCCGGTTTTTGGTACCTCAGTCGTTTTTTACGACACCTGTTACAGGGGGAAGTACAATTCTAATATTAATAATATAATATTACTAACTGATAATGTAACTTTCTTAGCCGTGTGGTACCGTCAGATTAGAATTGTACTTCCTCCTGTATAGAGGGAAAATTTAAATATAGAGATAAAATAGATTATAATCTATTTTACCCCTATACTTTAAGGGGAACCTATACTTATAAAACGAGTTTCAGTTCGTTCATTTAATAAGTAGAACAAACAAAGCTGGTCTCGGTCTCGGAGAGAAATAATCCGAGAGGCATACACCGCGCGCTGAAGGACTCATCGACGTTGATACTTGAGACTTTCTTACTCCATTGCTGTAATGGCACCATAAAACTATAGAGCGACAGACCGTTCTTCATACGTGACATTTCTTTGTATATAACCTATATTTGGTATAACTCGCTTAAGTACGAAGCAGAGAGCAATGTTTCACAAATGGCTCGCTCCAACTTCGTCGGGATACACAAAATGTCCGATTTTAATTACATTCTTTGATAACTTACAAATTACGACCTTCATACAAACATGAGACAATAAACTTTTTACTGTGTACTGTTATATATATATATGCTGTACATGTGTTTGTCACAGAACTCCTCCAAAATTTCTTTTTGTTTCGTTTCTCCCGATTCATAAATTAGAGATGACACCCCGTCATATGGCAACAAGTTCTAGGTTTTTTCTGTATTATCTGTCTTTTATTTCATACTTTCTTGAATGTGCTATTTGCTCGAAATATCAAAAAGCACAATGTCTGTTGAGTGCGCTATAAAATCTACATAATTAGCAAGAAAAGAATTACCAAAATCGACCGATCATATTATGCTGGTAAGATAGAGTTGGTATTTAAGTTTAATGTTTTCATAATTAACGACTATTGTAGATAAATAATTTTGGACATTACTTTGCATAATTTTTATATATCTATATTTGTCTTAAAAAAACAAATCTTAATATATAAAATTAGTGGATAAGGAAATATTATGAAGCGGGCATCCCTGATACAACAAACAAAAGGCAGGAAAGTCAGAAAATTAATATCGTGCTTAGGAAGGACGCAGAGTACAGAAATAGAATAATAGTTTCTCCGAACTAACAGTTCGTCTAGGTTAGAAAAGAAGACAACGATTGATTGTAATTATAAACAAAAAGAACGATGCACTTTCGAGTGGGTTATATAATGTTGCCAGGTGGTACCGGCAGATTAGAATAGTAGTACCTCCAGTACCAGGTGTCGTCCAGTAACAGATCGTATATCCATCCGAAACAGTGCAGCTGAAATGCACAGGGCGCGAATAGACATCATTGCCATAAACACTAAAAATCCCCCAATTTTTTGGGGAAGCCTAAGTCCAGCAGTGGACCTAGGCTAAACCTTAGCCAAAGCCTTAGATTAAACGTAAAGAAGTAATAACATACATCCAAGGTTTTCTGTTCATTAAGTCTGAGTTTTCACCAATATTTCGGAACAAGAGGAAAAAAAACTTTACTCTTAACAAATGGGGGTGTAATTAGACTCCTGAAACCTGAAAGGCAATGGCCCACACTGGAGCTGAGAGTGACAACATCATCCATTGTAATTATTATCATAAAAGGTTCAGTGAGTCAAGAATAACGTTTCATGTGACACTCTCAAATTTTCTTCAGATACAGAATCCTCAGTACTTTTCGTTTTTCTGAGAATCTTCTTATTTTTGATCAGATTATAATATATATACGTATACATAAATATCTCGTACATTGACGTGAATAAGAAATAAGTCGCTTTTGCACTTATGTTACGGATATCAGACAACAGAGGAATAAAAAATATAATATTTTTGGCCTTTATTTTTTATATGAGGCCTCTCCAAGATAGGTGGAATTTTGCCAATTATTGCCGCGCCTATCTGGATTAATTGCAATCGCAGAGCGCGACTTGGAAGAAATTTGGCACAGAGATTATTTGAAGTCTGGATTAACTATATTTTAGAGACTGTATTTTTATCCTGAGAACATGTCACCATAGCATAGATCTATTCTATCTAGAATTTTAATTTTTTTTATTTATCGGCACCAATTTTGCACGGCATTTAGCTGTCAGGAAGTTTGCCATGATGTACCGGCAGAGTAAAATAGTACCTCCTTCTTTACCAAGTGTCGTAAGAGGCGACTAAGATTTCAGAACCGACAGATGGCGGTATATCAAGACAGTGCAGCCCAAATGTATAATGTGGGCAAGAGCATCCCCGTCGCGATCGGTGCGTGCCTCTGCGATTGCCAACATGCTTGCCCAGCGCGACATTTTTGCGCAACATTCCTTCCTTGCCTCTTCTTGGTGAGGTCTACGTCCAGCAATGGATTTCCAATGTCTGTAATGATGGTGATGACAAAGAGTTCCTCAAGGACGCGATAAAACAGACAAAGTCGCGGACGGAAAGTTAGTCTAAAATTAATTACTTTCACTTCATCAAATAAATAGTATCGGCATTTTCTTAATGATGACCCTTGAGAACGAAACCCAACTAATTCAATTCCATTTCGTTTTATTACTCGAGTGTACGGACTGTGGACTAATTAAATCTTAAATCAAAGTTCTAACTTTTATATTCACTGGTGGAGGTGAACGACCTTATTTCTATTATTTCTATACCTATAGAATTGTATCTAACCCAAGTTTTCAGCTACATTAGCAGATGTATAATAATATAAATAATTAATACAATGCTCTGTCAGTGTCTGTATTAATGATGATAGTGATGATAAGACACCTCCAAGAAAAATCGGTTACCATAAAAATATTTTTGTTACAGTCTAGGTCCAGCTGTAGACTTTCAGTGGCTGATATAATAATGATGATAAGCAAAACTATATTCTTACTTACTTACTTACTTAGAAAAGGGAAATACTCGAGTTAAACCGTGGTGCGAGTTAGTCTAGCCAAAGAGAAAACAATACGTCTGTTGTATTAGTATATAAAATTAACGAGTTAAATGTTCTTTATCGGCGGGACGGTCCGAGAATAGCGACAACGGAAATTGCCAAGGAGAATTACACTTGTAAATAGATAGGCTCGTGGCGGTGGCGATGCGTGACGATTCGTATTCTGCCCATAGTATAATTGCACCCGTATTCATGTGCTACATTCGATCGCGAGTGTGATCGCGGCTTCGTCTGCATTGACTCAACGTGATATCCCATCCCTTGGGAACATTACTAAGACCACAAGAAACTTAGCTCCTTCCTGATAGTTCTATAGACATATATTCAAACTACCTGACACCGACAAGTCGCTTCGAATCACTAATATAATACTTAAATAACATTTAACACTCAGACACAGAACAAACACAGATATTCATATAAGTATGTCTTGGTTGGGGATCGAAACTACAACCTTTGTCGCAGAAGATAGGAACAGTCCCGATCCTCTCTAGTCCGATAATGTAGCGCGAAAACACGGGAGTCTATAGCCTACAGTCACGTTCAGACCGTACGCTAGTTTGCTGACTTCATAATTAATTGTCATATTCTATTGATAATATTGAGTGTAGCGTCACTATCCTCAAGTACGAAATAAAGAGAAAATCTATAGCTGTATTTTTTTTTATCGACAACACAAGTGACGTCACGACTGAAATCATATCAAACTAATGATCTAGAAAGTAATTATTACGCGATCATACTATTGAGCATAACTAGATTGCTTATAATATCAAGGAATGGAAAACAAAATATCCGAATTAGAGACTATGTGCACTGAAATGTACTTGTAAGGCAGGCAAAGGTTATAAGCGAAATTGAAAAGACGGACTGCGTCTGGCCGCACTGCCTAAAGCAGGGGCTGCACGCACTAACAAATGAGTAGGTACAGTGGAAAAAGAGAAATGTTTGTTAAGTGTGCATTTAGTATACTTCGTTGTTTTACTTAAACGTATATACATATTCAAAACCGGTTTAAAATACATTTGATACCAAATTTCTTTTCACCATTCTTTTAAGTGATGACTTAGTAAAAAAATCCATTCTAACATGCATCCAACGCCGCATAATAAACGAACATCGTATTTTCTACGCGTAAATAATGTCTCAAGTATAAAAAGGCTTGAAGTTCAATTAAAAAATACACGCTAACCACAATAATTGCGTATCGAAAGCCGAACAAACAAACAATTAGATAAAAAGTTATTGTCTACAATTAACGGTAAAGGAGGTCGGAACAATAAACTTAAATAAATTAATCTTTTAAATGTATGTAATAAACACAAATAAATGAAGTGATGTTTCTGTTTGTTTTATTTTATTAATAAAATAGTGGATCATCGTGCCCGTGTACAATTGGCGAAGTTTACATAGTTGTGGAAAAGCGGGCAAGAAGTTAATAAACAGTTATCTTAATAACCTTAGTCTTTATTAAATTATAGTTATACTTACTGTGAGGTACCGACAGAGTAAAATAGTACCCTGTACCAGGAGGCGAGGCGACTGAGGTACCTAAATCGTCAGATGGCGGTATATCCATCCGAAACTGTATAGCTCAAATGCACCAGGTGGAAATGGGTACCAGCATCCCCATCGCGAATTGCGCTCTGCAATTGCAAACACGCTTGCCCAGCGCGGTAATTAAGGGCGAACTCCCCTGTTTTTTGGTAAGGACAACACTCCGTTTTAAAATCGTTTTCCTTATAAAATATGTAAGTCCTAGTAAAATAAATACAGTCGGACTCAACGCAGGATCGCGTCGCAGACTGTGGGCCACCGGTCCTATCGGAAATCCTTCAGAGACGCATGTTTAATAGTGGACATTTCATGACTTAATTTTTCTTTGTAAAATATTTGAGTACTGATGCACATCCTTGACTTATCGAATTTGAGCTGCCCAATTTCGAATTACCGCTATCTTTCATTTTCGACCCCACAGTCGCCTCTAAGACTCCTGGTACTTCGAGAGTTTTTATTACACGATGGTAGAACAGCTGAATATATGAAGTCCGTCCATCCGTCCGTTATTTTGTTATCTATGTACGGAATGTCTAGATCACAAGCCCTCTGTTAGTACTAGTCTCGCTTCTATTTACCTTTTATAATTCATGAATGTAGCCAAAGTAAATTGATGTTACCTGTAACAAAAGAACAATTTATTTATGTTATTTCACATCACAAATAAAGTGAGAAAAATGTTTGATGCGAGCAAAATTAATTATAATAGCATAACAAAGAAATATGGCAGCAAACTGAATCGCACATAAAACACAATTGTAATAACTGAAGCCAACACAAGCTATATATCTAACACAGACACCACGCGTAGACGTAGTCCAGAACACTGCACTTGCCGATGAGTGCGTGCAGACCCACCGTTATTAGTTCACAGCAATATAAGATCATACAGATATAACACAGAAATGTTTGTCCTTTAAACGTCACAACTATATAAGTAATTGTCCTTGTACACTCAACCCAATTGTAACATTATTGCAGACTCATATTGTAGAGCACTCATTTTTCATTCCACCATAAAATCATTAGGCAAATTGATGACCATTTAGACATTAAAATGAAGCTCGTCTTATTAGACGTGTGCAGTGAATAACGATCGTTTTTTATTTTAACTCTATGTCATTTGAATTAGAGGTCAAATTTAGATGCAGCCAAGTTGACATTTAAATTTCATAAGACATTGTTTATTCTGTTATGTCAGCTATTTGTATAGTGATGACAAATTGAAATTTGCGAGAATCTTATATCATTTGATGGAATTGAATTAAAGAAGGGCCAGGTCAGAAGCACCAAGAATAATTGTGTGAAGAGACTAATGTAAAGAAGGAAAGCAAGAGAGGTTTGCCAAGATCAAGCAAGTGGAGATCCATAGTCTCTGCCTACTTCGATGGGACAGGCGTGATGTATGTTTGAATGTATGTATATATGTATGTAATTAATATTTAAAGAGTGGCGTAACGTGAACGTTTGTATTGTGACACTAAACAAAATTAAAAACTGTTGTACAGTGCCCTAAGGTACCGGCAGAGTAGTACCTCCCTCTGTACCAGGAGTCGTAAGAAGCGACTAAGGTGCTAGAACCGACAGATCGCGGTATATCCGAGACAGTATAGCTCAAATGCATAGGGTGGGGATGAGCAACAGCATCTAAGTCGCGTTTGCGCTCTACAATTGTCATCACGCTTTTCCAGTGGCAATTTTGGGCAAAATTCCCCCTTTCTCGAGAAGGCTTATGTCAAGCAGTGGACTTCCAATGGCGGTAATGATGGCGATGATGATTTCTAATACCTCTGTCTCAAGCGTCAGTTTGTTACATAATCTCAACACGTTACATAACACTAGGATATGTAAACTAAATACATAGACGTTTAACAGTGATAGTGTAAAGCAACAATAAACGATAAATAATAATTTTGCTGCGAGTCGAACCAATTCACCACAATGCGAGAGACATCGTACATTCACTATGGCGCAAGGCAGCATTTGCTCAACTGAATATTGTGGGTTGTGTTACACTGCACCGCTTATGTATAATGTACTTAACGTCCAGTTTTCGTTACTTCTAATCGACTAAATATAAATATCTATATGCTTTAACCTGTTTTTTCATAAGGTATATAGGCCTATTTTGATTTTAATAGTAATTTATTATTAAGCCATTAGAAGTCTACTGTTAGACATAGGCCTCTCCAAGAAATAAGGTTTTTTTGCCGGTAATTGCCGCGCTGGGCAATAAATAGTGTTGGCAATCGCAGAGCGCAGTTTTTGCGACGGGTATCAAACCCACGACCCTTGCCAGACAAGCTTGAATCACTACCATCGGCACCATCGGAAACGATAACATAATATGAAGTGAGCTGTGTTCACAAAAAACGTTAAAAGCAGCGTTCACTGAAGTGTTCCTATTTGTATAGTGAGAGGGAATAGCACTGTAGCCTATAAATCTCCGGTTACACCAAAGATATCACCAACGCGTCGTCCGCCTTGTGACTGAAGGTTAATATTTCACTAGTTTTTCTTACTAAAAAAATTCACAACGTTTTTTAGTAACTCCCGCTTAATATTAGATGCACACAGTCCCTAACTGTGTTTAAGCCTACGGTGGTTGGTGAAGGATCACTTTCTTCCATTATAGTTAAATCTAATTATATTGCCTTAAATACAATCTATTCATATTATGTATATTTTATATATTTTTCTATCGATCTTATTGACACCTGTGACTACCTCTTTGTTTCATCACTCTTTCCATCCGTCGCCCATTGTACTTTATATTTACTGTTTTTTTATGTATTTTTGTGTTTGGTGTACAAAAAAGTATTTATTATTAATATAAGTTTTCTACCCGCAACTTGTCCGCATAACCTTTTATCGCATCCCTGCAGAACTCCTGATTCCAAGAAGCATTTACACGTCGCTGCCTGACATCTGAACTGTGCTAGTCGTGTCGATAGTATAGAGGAAAATTTAAAGCCCGATCTAACCTACGGGAACATATTTTCGAAATAAAAAGTCTGAATGTTATTCCAGAATATCAATAATCCATGCGCTAAATTTCAACAAGATCCGTTCAATAATTCCGGAGTAAAACAGAAACAAACATACATCTGCACATCTGTGCTCACAAACTTATGGGTTTTTGACACTGCTGGACATAGGCCTTCACAAGATAGAGGGAATGTTACCCATAATTGCCGCGCTCGGCAAGCGTGTTGACAATCGCAGAGTTTAGTTTTCGTGACGGGGTTGCTAAATCTATTATATAATAAAACCCGCATTAAAATCCGAAGCACTGTTTTAAAGATCGAAGCATGCATAGGGACAGACAGACAGACAGCGTACGAAGCGACATTGTTTACTAGGATATAACTCTAAAGTAAGTGAAGTTAAAAATGGAACTCTAGCTTTACGACGGAGATGCTGCTGCCCATTCCCGTCGTGTGCATTTGAGCTACACCATTTCGGATGGATATACTGCCATCGTCGGTACGTCAGTCGCCTCTTACGTCACCTGTACAGAGTGTACTAAGAAGTAGGAAGCAATGCTGTTTGTTGGTAGAAACAACTTTGAGTCACATACTTAAGGCAGAAGAAGACATATTTATCTATGTATATTTAGGTTAAAATTTAAATTTGTTCGTATTTTTGTTTATTATTCTGCCTTTGTTTACACAATTTTGTACATGCGATACAATTGAATTATAATAAATTGTCTTAATTAAATTGAAGGAATTATAAATAATTAATATAAATAGGTACAGTAATTATTCGTAATTTAACACTTGTTTTTTTTTATTTAGCACTAGTAAGGTTTGAAAATATGTCGGTTAATTAAGTTATAAATATTATTTTTTATTTAAACTCACATCATAAATTAGATAAACAAAGAAATAATGGCCTGAAGCAAATTTGCAGCCAAATCATGTTTAGATCAGATCTAGATAAGAAATACTTTGGATTTGACTCACAGTTTGCTAAAATAATACATAGTATAAACAAAGTACGCTATCTGTCTGTCCCTATATATGATAGATGAAACACTATTAATTTTAGATTTTATCTTAAAATATTTTTAGCATCCTTGTCGCGAAAGCTACGCTCTGCGATTGCCAACACGCTTGCCTAGCGCGGCAATTATGTGAAAAATTCCCGCTTTCTTGGGGAGGCTTATGTCCAACGGTGGATTTTCAATAGTTGATATGATAAATAATTTAGGAAGTTTCTATTTTGATGTCGTAAATAAACATGTTTTTTTTTGCAATTACTGTGTAAACACACACATTGATGTCCATAACACAAATGCTAAAAGAGACTTACCTCGGAGTCAGGTCAATCTATAGATGTTGTGTGAATATTATTTTTATAAGGTCAATGTTTATAAGTAAAAAACTGTATTGTGATGCTGTGGGATACCAACAGAGTAGAATAGACACTCCCACTGTACCAGAGTCGTAAGAGGCAACTTAAGTACTAGAACCTGCAGATAGCGGTATTTCCATTCTAAACAGTGTAGCTCAAATGCATAGGGCGGGGATGGGCAGCAGCATTCCCGTTGCGAAAGCTGCGCTAGGCGATGGCCAACACGGTTGCCCAGCGCGGCAATTATGGGCAAAATTCCTTCTTCCTCGGGGAGGCATATGTCCAGCACTTGACTTCAAATGGCTGATATGACGAAAACTGTATTAACTTATGCCTATTCTTTTAACAGCTTGTCTTTTGATAAAAGCCTACACTAAAACTCTTGCTGTTAAGGTTCACATTTATTTTAGACCTTATTTAAATACTTTATATGGGTTTAAAAACACCATAGTAAAGGATTTATCAACAAGACATCTGTTGTGTATGGGCAAATGGAAAATTACAAATGGCGGCATAATTACAGTGAACGCGACCGAGGTTGAAATTGACAAGTAAATTCATAGTGAGGGCATTCTAACCACTAATCCAACACCCGCCTGACACCTAACACTACACACATAGACCATAAAGTAATAGGATGTCTGTAATAGGCTTAATTCTTTGTAAAACGACGAAAAAAATTGAAGAAATGATACAACTAAATTCAAGAGAAAACGATAGGGAGGGTAATTTTACTAGAGGTAGACCTCATACAGGGTAGTCTTAATTGGTACCTCACACGCACCTATTTCTACCGCCTAGCTGTGTTTCGGCTTTAGCGGTGAGGTGAAGCAGTATCTTCAAGTCTTTGCTCATCATTGTGGTAATGATTACTATCACGCAGAAAGCTAAAGAAGTTATAAATCATCTTCATTATCAGCCGTGGGACGTCTACTGTTGGACATAGGTCACCCGAGTATCCAACACGATCCTGCGGTATTAACCAGATCGTCTGTTCACCTCCTGAGGGCAGGTCGTGCTTACCGGAACGTGGTTTCCATTGCAGAACCTAACGACTCCATCGGCCATCAGTTCTGAATGCATAGTGCCCTGCCAACTGCCACTTCAACTTACTAATTCACCGGTCTATATCAGTAAATTTGTTGTGATTAAGAGTCTCCTCATTCCTGATTCGATACAGAAACTGCGAGCGTTGCCCTCTCCGTAGCTCATTGAGCATTTTGAGTTGGCTTAGAAGGCCAATCGTAAGGGACCATGTTTCGCTGCCATCAGTCATCGCTGGTAACACACATTCAATATCACTATAGCAGCCATAAAATCTTTACTACTGAACATAGTTCTCCCTAAAAGGGAATTTGCCAATTATTGCCGCGTTGGGCAAGCGTGGTGACGATCGCAGAGCATAGTTCGCGACAAGAATGCTGCTGCCCATCCCCGCCCTGCTGCAATTAAACTACACTGCTACGGGTGCATATGCCACCAATTGTCCGTTCCGGTGTCTCAGTCGCCTCTTACGACACCTGGTGCAAATGGAGGTACTATTGTATTCAGCCGGTACTACAAGGCTACACACATTGGCCGAAGATTTTTGACTTCAGACACTGAGTATGTCGGACGAATACGTATACGAACGATACGTATACATCGTCAATACTGTTAGATGAAATGCGATATATCAAATCAAACATTACTGGGACAAATGAGTTCCCGTCGCGAACGCCACCACGCCTGCCCAGCGTGTCAATTGCGCACCTGACAATATTACCAGATCAACTTTACCGGTTTCTGTGATCTAGTTTTATCATCTTTCATAACTCGATTCGCCAGCTTATAGAATGCAATAGAAATTAACATAGTACTATGTAACGAGGTGACTATGTAGGTCGATGTAAATATGTACACGCGTATTATAAATAATAAGTTCTCATGCAACATTGAGGTAGATCAAGATTTATCAATCGACACATTAATTATTGAGTGACTTGATTGATATCACTTGATGCATCAGCGTTTGGTTTTTTATTTTATTTTTCATCTTTGTGTTTTTATGATGTGTCTCAATTTACTTATCGTCACGAAATAGCGCGTTCAGCGGAATTATGATGAATATAAATTGATTAAATCTATCAAAGTTTGATACAAAAGCCAATCGTAGATTTAAAAACTTAGTTTGACAGCTGTTATTCTGATCAAGTAAAGATGAAAGGAGTTTAATTTTGAATAGAAGAAGCACACGAATAGAATAAATGCTGTTCAAATGAGAGCACTTCGAAGCATGTATGGTATGAATTTGAGAGATATATTAAAGAATAGTGAAATAAGAGATCAATGTGGTGTAAAAGATAATAGAAAAATAATTTCAAGATGGTTTGAACATATAGAAAGGATGGATGAAAGTAGATTTACTGCACAAATATATAGAGCAGAAGTGAATGGAAGAGTTGGTATAGGACGGCCTAGACAAACATATCTTAACCAAGTAAAAGAGAATAAACGAGCGTGAATGAAAGGACTAATGTAAATAAGGGAAGCGAGAGGTATGCCAAGATCCTAAAAAGTGAAGATCCAGTCTCTGTCTACCCCAATGGAACACAGGCGTGATGTATGCAATTTTTTTTAAATACCATAACTTCCACACTTCGAGATTAGGTTAGAATTGTGCTACTGACACGGAAAGAGTCTATTAAGAACAGGTTCGGTATTAACGTTTGTAAATTAAACTTAGTTATTAAACTGACACGAGTTAATTTGACATTAGCGCACCGGGGAGCGTGGGGCACGCTCGGGGCAATTAAACTTTACAACAAGCGTGATCTCGCTACTGATGTACAAGATATACCTTCGAGGTAAGATACAACCTTATCTTTTTGTATGTAACTAGTGGCGTGCCCCGCGGTTTCATCCGCGTTTAGTTGTTGAACTTTCATACTAACTTAGCACCCCCTTATACCTCCTGAAGGGATGGTATTTGAAAAAATATTATGCACGTGTTTTCAGCAATTTTTAGTCCACTGCTGGACATAGGCCTCTCTAAGAAAGGAGGCTTTTTGCCTATTATTGCCACGCTGGGCAAGCGTGTTGGCAATCGCAGAGCGCAGCTTCCGCGATGGAGATGCTGCTGCCCATCCCCGCCCTTTGTATTTGAGCTGCATCGTTGTCGAATCTGGTACCTTAGTCGTCTCCTGGCGCAGTGGGAGGTACTATTCTACTCTGCCGGTATCTCAAGGATAACGATTTTCAATAAAAAAACTTTAAACTGAATTTAATTCGAATAAAACCAAAACAGCAATGTTTCATACTAACTTTTGCACCCCCGTTGCACCTCTTTAGGGAGTGAATTTTCAAAAATCATTTCTTAGTGCCCCCCAACTAACGTTGCTAACGTTCTAACTTTCAACAAATTTCTCACCTATGAAGTTCAGGTCCTGCAACATATCAATATATGTCAGTCTAATGTATCTGCGTATGACACCGAACTCCTGAACAGCTGGGCCGATTTTAATGAATTCTTTTAGTGTGTATAGTTTAAATTCACAAATCTAGGTTATATATCTGGAAAACGTCTGTCGTGTCCGCTAGTCTATATATAGAAAATATAGCAGCCCGACCTCGGTAATTATTTCTTTTTGTACAAAGATGTTTGGAATCGTTACCACTAAAATAACGAATTTCCTAATAAATATGCAACGCATATTCTGCTACTAAATGAGTGTTTTTTTAAATATATAATGCCTAGCTAATTACAGTTTTTAAAATATTATTAAACTTATGCCCTTAATTACAGAATCCCGTATTATGCGGGTTTGGAGCTTTAAAAAGAAAGAATTTTCCATACAAACTTATTACGACCGTGAGGTCCCGGCAAGTAGAATAGTACTGTTGTAAGTAGTAATAGTAACGTCATAAGCGGCGATTGAGTTACGAGAACTGACAGTTCGCGGTATATCCACCCTAAAAAGGGGCTCAAATGCACAGTGCAGGGATGGACAGCAGCGTACTCGTCGCGATAAATACCCTCTGTGATTGCCAACACGCTTGCCCAGCGCGGCAATTATGGGCAAAATTCCCCTTATCTTGGGAAATCCTACGTCCAGCAGTGGACTTCCAATATGGCTGATATGATAATACAAACTTATTTACTATTGTTAGATGTCTAAGTATGGTAAATAAGAGGTGATGCATGGATTTATTTACTTATTATGTTTTATTTTTTATCGGAATATATAAAGTGAAGCCCATGCGACGGTGTCGGAAAATTAATAGATAAAAAATAGAAAATTGTAGTAATTTCGTAGAATTACCAACACGCAATATCCTCTTTAATGGCCAATGCAAAACATTAAAATGAAGTTATGGTAGTCCTATCAGTTTATGGTTAATTAAGAAATTTTTGTTCTAAATTAAAAACAAAAAGTAATATATGGAACCATGAATAAGATCAAGCAAGTGTCGCCGACCTTGTGGCGACCTTGGTATTCGACGAGCTTCCTGCAGCGACATCTGTTGACGTGTACTAATATCTTGGCGGGCGATCAATAAGATGTTTTAAACATTGCCTCGACATATCGAAGGAAATATATCGACGGTCATAAATTGAATTGTCGTAAGGGTCAATGTGCAGGTGACAGTAAAAAGAAAAAAAAAACAATAAATTCATTGTAACTTTATTATTAGAAAAGCAATTTTTAATTACGTTTAAGTTGTTTTTTGACAAATATTATTGAAATTAAACCCTTTTTTAGTAAGGTAAGTCGTAAGGTTGGCAACACGCTAGTGATATCCTTGCGTTATTAAAAAAATACCGAAAGAAATAAAATTAAACTGACTGAAAGTTTATTTTTGGTGTATATATACAAAAATCTATATTGTTCCTTTTTAAATTTGTTTATCTTTGTCGATCTGATATATATATCAGATATGTTTTTGATAATGATATATACAATTCAATCGCAGTAATTCCCAAACCTCCACTTCTTTATCTTAAGATTTTACAAGCAAATTGTAACAGCGAACACGTATGTTAATTGTGCCTCCAATTATCATTAATACAGTAACGTTATATGAGCCAAGGCTACCGAAGTGTCGATAGAAATGTTACCGTATCGCAAATACGTTATGGTAATTGTATTTATTATCTATGGAAATGCGTGTACAACTCAATATATAGTGAAGTGTAGTCTAACTTACAATATTTTGAACAAGCAGAGTACAGCGGTTTTACCCGCATATTTCTCATTCCCGTTAGTTTGAAGGCAATACAATATATATATATATATAAAAACTGGGAATTCTGCACAGGGTTACCTTTTAACCTTTGAAACTTTGCTGTAATTTGAATGAAATTCTGTATAAAGGTTCTTCATTGAAATTCTTGGAACATATGTAAAATTTTCTTTGAAAATCACCGGAGGGGGTAAAAGGGGGTACCAAATCTGTATGAAAGTTCTGCAACTAAACGCGGATGACACCGCAGGGCGCTGCTAGTGTGACACAAGTGGTATGTTATTTAATTAGGTAGAGGCGCGCTTTCCACCGCGAGCGCTGAGGCCGGCTCCAATATTGGCTTCACATTAACCTTGATATTTAACGTGCTTCCTCTATTAGCCTTTGTTGACGTAAAAGTTAATACTATTGTCGTCTAGGAACTTGTTTGCCTTTGAGCGCATTGAGCCCGGTATCCACGCAAAGATATACTTTTATGTATTTATTGCTAGATTTCCGCCCGCTATCTTGTCTGCGGAGACTGCTGTCTGTCTTCATCACATCCCTGAGGATCTCCTATTATTCTGAAAAAAATATCGCTTCCTAACAGCTGAACTTTGCAAAATCGTGCACATTGCAGAAAATACTTTCACTACTCATATTGAAACTATCGTCATTTTTAAGTCAACAAGGGAAGTCGCAAAGAAGAGAAATAACAAAACGTCATAAAATTTAAAAAGGTCAATAAACCGTGTTTTAAAGAAAGCCTGTATGATAATGAACCAAAATAGATCATTATCGTGCCAGTGAATCAATCAGTTCGGCAAGTTTTGAATAAAATCTATTAACTCATTATCATCATACCAGCTATTGGAAGTCCTGTGTTGGACACAGGTCTCCCCAAGAAAGGGGAAATTTTGCCCATAATTGCCATGTTGGGCAATCGCAGAGCTTTGACAACAGGGATGCTGCTACCTCAGTGTCCCAAGTCGATGACTTATGGCAGCGAAACGTGTTCTCTTACTACGGGCCTTTTAAATAAACTCAAAATACCTCAACATGCTATGGAGAGGGCAATGCTCGGAGTCTCTTTGCGCGATTGAATCAGGAATGAGGACATTAGTAACAGAACCAAAGTTACCAACATTGCCCGGCGGATAAGTAAGTTGAAGTGACAGCAGATTTGGTTTGCAGAACCGATGGTCGATCGAGTCATAAGGTTCTGGAATGGAGACCACGTACCAGCAAGTGCAGCGTAGGGCGTCCCTACCCCGCAAGATGGACAGACGATCAAACTAAAACCGCAGGATCGCGCTGGACACAGGCCGCATACAACCGGTCTTATTGGAAATTACTTGGGGATTCCTATGTCCAGCAGTCGACGTCTTATGGCTGATATGATGATAATGATGTAGCTACCTATCCTCTCGCTGTCGGTTCTAGTAACTTATTCTCTTAGTTTTAGCCTCCTACGCCACCTGCTAAAGTTGGAGGTACTATTCTATTCTGCCGGTACCTCGCGGCTTATCTATTATTTAATATATACAAATGTGTACACATAGCCTATAGTTTTTAGTTATAAACTGATTGATTTTGATTATAATGTCATTGCCATTTCTGAGTAATATTTGACCACCTCGAGTTAAAAGGGCATAGAGAAATACGCATGGCCTAATTTTTTTTATTGACCTTCGCTTTAATTGGCTATAGCATCCTGTAGCCGCTGTACTGGCAGCTTAATCGAGCAATCATTTTTTTAAATATCGATATATTATTCGTTCGCAATCAAAAACGTAATTGGAGCACTCACTAGGTAAAGTAGATCTATTAAATATAATTGAATATTCAAATAAGCGGTCTTGTTAGACATACCTCGTCTCCTGGTGCGGCTATTTGGTAAATCGAAAATAAATAGGCGAGTTTCTTAATGGATCCGAGAAAAATGTCTTTGCCAGTATTTTCTTAATAGCTTTTGTTATTACTGAGGCAATTTGAACTGGGACAGTCAGATAATTATACTGTTGGAGTGTTTCACTTAGCGATCGATCACGTGACCAAATGATCTTGGTATAGTGTTATAGTGTGCGCTGTTTGTGTTGTCTGCTCTAAAGTGTCTGTCTATGAGTAGTCTTTTAATTTTTTTTTGTATGTTCATAGATAGGGATTTGATTTATATTATACATAGGTTTAATTTCTATAATAGGGATTTTCGATTAGTATCACAAATTCCCAAACGCAACACAAAATTTCCAGTGTTATATGTATATGTGTATATATATATATATAACTAAACTTTTAGCCGATTTCTATGTATTCTATAACATATCTAGAGCAGGCATTGTAACAACATAGCTTAAATGAAACAAGCAGGGATGGGCAGCAGCATGCTCGCCATGAAGAACCGGTATGCAATTGCCGCCAAGCTTGCCCAACGAGGCAATAATAGGCCACATTTCCCACGATTGTGAATCGCTTGTCAAACATCAAAGTCAACGATTTAAGGGAACCTTGAAAATTGGTCATAGTTTATGAATTAGGTGACATCATACTAGTTCACAAACAAAATGTACAAACATATGCCAGCTAATTTATATATTGCCCAACCCACTCTATAACTGTCAAGTAACCGCAAGATGGCCGACTAAACGAATTAACTTCCTTCAATATTATTAGTAAGGAGAATTAATGGCAATTTCTTATGTATACTGTAAGTAAATAAAAAAGGTAAGCCCATTCATTCTATTCCCTGAATTTCAAAGCAAACAAAATTTTATTCAGACTATTTGTACTAAAGAAATCCCTCAGAGCCAGTCATATTTCTCTTTATTACAAGTATAAAAGAAGTTAATTATAAATTACGTAGCTAAATTAAGATACTTGGATATTAATAATTTAATGGAATAAGATCTCTTGACGAACGGTCTGAACTCGTAATCAGGAGTATGTATGGATTTTTACATTGTTTATATATTATATATATACTTTTACTAACTGTGCCCGCAACTTCGTCTGCGTGGAATAGTTTTATTGGGTATCATACCTCTTTACCTTAACTTATATAAACTTTGAATGCCATGTTTATTTATATCGAATCAATGGCCTGAAAAATAAGTTTTGTTTCCTTTCGAACCCTTACAACCCTTATTTCGAACTAAAAAATAACCTATGTCCTTTCTCAGGGTTTAAAGATTGTCTGTGCCAAATTTCATCAAAATCGGTTGAGAGGTTTAAGCGGGAAAGCGTAACAGACAGACAGACACAGTTACTTTTACATTTATAATATTAGTAGGGATTATACTTATTTGCATATTGGTGTCGTAAGGGGCGACTGAGATACTAGAAGCAATAGATGGCGGTATATTCATCCGAAGCGGTGTAGCTCAAATGAAACAGGGCAGGTATGGGCTGCAGCATACCCGTCGCGAAGCTACGCACTGCCACCATGCTTGCGCAACGCGGCAATTACGTGCAAAATTCCCCTTTCTTGAGGAGGCTTATGTCCAGCAGTAAACGTATCACGGTTGCTATGATAATGATGATTGGACCAGGCCTCCAAACAAGCATGCAGTTATCGTCGCGTGATAGTAAGCGTCACTGCAGCCTATAGACGCTCGCAATATCACATAGATATCACACGTTGCCAACCTTTAGCTTGCATATATATAAATATATATATAACACAGTATATACAGTACATATATTAGTTTGCTGCCTCTCTCACCCTTCAACCCGGAAACGGGGACACTGCTCTTTTGGCGGTAGAAATACGTAGAGTGAAGTACCAACGCAGACGACCTTAGGTATGACTCATATCAATGTCAAGATGAAGTCAATTACTATGAGACTAGTTTGTGTATTCAATTTTTAATTTGTTTTAATACTTACATTTCCGAACAGATAGCAATCTCTCATAAACGTACCTATTAGTGTTGGAGATTTTACAATAAAATCCCAAGCAGGATATAATAAATTTGAATAAATTCAAACCTTACCTTTGAATAAATTATATTAAAAATAAGCTTATTATTGCATTCTGTCAACGACAAAACTTCTTGGGATTGAACTGCTAGAATTACTAGATTTAAGACAATAATTTGCTAGCGACGATGCTGGTAGTGGGTTTTATTAGCGCCAACTACTTCATAGGTGGTGTTGGTTAGAACCTTGATCACCACCAGTTCTGGAGGATCGCGTTAGGAACCTGCAGTAAACTTATTTTTAAGCCACGTCTGGTGCCGCCGGACTCATTTTAAGTCAGTCTAATGAAATTATCTATGTGTTTAATGACTTTTATGATCCCTTAAGTCATCAGGGTCATCTGTATCATAAAGAAAAAATGCATAAAATCACTTCTTTATTGGATATGTTAGTGTTATTATTACTAGTTTTTTTTATTGACGACTAGCAGTGCGCGCGACTTCGTCCGCGTAGAATAGTGACTTTGGGGGGTATGGTAGCCTTTTTTCCGTTTTTGTAACATTTCTCACTGACGCTTTGCTCCTACATGGTCTCAGCGTAATATTATATAGCCTAAAGCCTTCCTCTATAAATGGACTATCCAAAAAAAAAAAAATTCAAATCGGACCAGTAGATCCTGAGAATAGCGCGTTTAAACAAACAAACAAACTCTTCCGCTTTATAATATTAGTATATATTAAAAAGTGCTTGTTATGAGCCTTCTTGATTAAAGTATATTAGAATTTTACTTGGGCTTTGTCTGGTTGAACCTTCCAACACGTAAAACCAAATCCATTTCCAAGGCTGAACCATAAAAGCACCACGTTAGGTCAAAGACGTCCTCTAGTTTTTATCGGCCACGACTCCATTAAAACAGCGACCTTCCAAGGCTGAGTCGTTTTATTATGCCCCCCATTGGTTAATGGACTTATTAATGTACACGATTATTAAGTATCTACTTGGTCACATGGTGACATAGTGATAGGACTGGAGGCACCGAAGGTAAGGATAACTATTGCCTAGGTAGATTTAGAATGCTTGTTGGATGTAATTTTATAATGGAGGATACATTACAAGCATTACAAAAACGACTAAACAAGATAAATTTTATGAACAACAAGATATTTTTAACCACGCAATTCTATGCAATTTATTCTATAACCGTGTAGAGCAAACAGCGCCATCTATTAATAAACTAATGAACTAAGTAGAAAATGATTCAACTATTTTTCTGTCGATATATTGGGAGGTTAATGACATAATTTAAGAAATGAGATGTTGATAAACATTCGTTTTGCTTTCCATACATTTGAAAATAATTTGATTTTCAAGAATAGTTTGATAAAAGCAAATGCACATGATATAGTCAGTGACTTCATCTAGAAATTTATATACTTACGAGATGTACCGTGTAGTGCCGGCAGAGTAGAATAGTATCTCTACCTATACCAGGTGTCGTAAGAGGTGACTGAGGTACCGGAACTGACAGATGGCGGTATATTCATCCAAAACAGCGTAGTCCAAATGCAACAGAGCAGAAATGGGCAGCAGCATTACTGTCGCGAAGCTACGCTACGCGATTGCTTAAGGAGGCCTTTATCCAGGAGTGGACGTGTCACGGCTGCTATGATAATGATGATAAGAGGTCTCTAAACAAGCATACAGTAAGCGTCACTGCAGCCTAAAGACGCTCGCAACATCACAAAGATAGCATTCGCGCGTTGCCAACCTTAAGCTTGAATATATAATGTCACATTACGCAGTAATTTGCTGCCTCTCTCACCTTTCAAACTGGAACACAGCAATGGGGACACTGCTATTTGACGGTAGAAATACGTGTGAGTGAGGTACTAACGCAGACTACTTTAGTAATGTCAAGTCAATGTCAAGATGAATTCATTACTATACGACTAGTTTTACATGCCTGATATATTACATTTTTTTAGCTGACACTTTAATTAAAATTAGCACATACACTCATTTAAACGATAACTATGTAATAACCTGTCAAAATTAGGCAAGGTAAAGGTAGATAGACTTCATACAAAAGGTCGTCTGCATTTCACCTCGCTTTAACATATTTCTACCGCCAAATAGCAGTGTTCACATTTCTGTGTTCCGGTCTGAAAAGTGTTAGAGGCAGTAAATTTACTAGGTAATGTGGCATAATATCTTCAAGTTACCAAGATGGTAACGCGTTAGTGATATCCTTGTTCTATTACGAGCGACTATTGGCTTCAGCGACGCCTATGTTTGTTTGTTGAGAACTGGTCTAATAAAAAAATATTCATTTTTATATGTCATTATTACTAAACTGTTATCATGACATCACAAACAGACACATCAATGTTATTAATTTCGATATATGTTAAGTATAGCTAATGATGATTCAATAAATGTATAACACGCAGTAGGCAACAGATTGCGCGGGCGCAACCTTGCCCGTAAACATGGCCGACACAATATCCGGTTGGCTTCCGCACTTCGTATTATTATTAAAACGGTATAAAAACCTCTTTTTAATAATTATCATAAAATAACTGACAATTCCATTCGCAAATGTCGGCTACATTCCTGGCGTTGAATCACGCATCACGCAAAACGGAAGAAACAAGTTTGGATCGACGGCCGCGATGGCCCATTCGGTAGTCTACCTTATGCATGGTGGGTTCGTTTCCTAGGGTAAACATTTATGTTTGTCTTGCACCATGGTGTACAATATTTGCTGGGGGTAATGCCTACCCCTGTACCAGGTGCCGTAAGAGGCGATTGGACGACTAGAACCGACAGATGGCGGTATATTCTGTTATGGTATTGATTATGTCTAGACTATAGAAATAAACATTATAATATAAAAATATATATAATAATAATAAATTCCCACAACATTTCATACATTGACCTGACTCTGAGTTAAGTCTCTCAAAGCACTTGTGTTACAGACATCAGACCACAGAATAATAATAACAAATATACTACTTAAATACATATATTTAACAACCAGAACTAACAGACGAAGCATAAAATTATCATATAAATTTTTGTACTGTCCGAACCCACGACCTTTGGCGCACAAGACAGAATCACTACCATCTGCGCCAACGGGACCGTCAAGTCATCGGAAATAAAGTAGACAGCAGCATTCTCATCGCGAAGCTATCCTCGCCATTGCCACCACGCCAGTCCAGCGCCGCAATTTACAGGCAAAATTTCCCTGGGGAGGCATATGTCCAGCAACGCACGTTTCACGGCTGAAATCAATTTCTTTATCATAACGAACTTGTCTCTGCGACTTGCACGCATATCGGGGTTATCCTCACTATTCAAATTGAAAAAGAGTAAAAAACATACATAATTTGAAAATACGTCCAGTGTCAAAAAGATTATAATGTCATGTTTAAAATTAAGCAATTATATAAAAACAAGAGTATATTAAAATTTTGCTGTAAAGTTCCGGCTGAGTAGAATAGTACCTCCCCTGTACCAGGTGTCGTAAGAGGCGACTAAAGTACCAACAGATGGCGGTATATCTACCCGGAAATATTTATAGTTCAAATGCAAAAGACGGGGATTGGTAGCAGCATCCGCGGCAAAAGCTGCGCTCTACAATTACCAGCAGCACGGCAATTATAAGCAAAATTCCCCCTTTCTTGGGGAGGCCCATGTCCAGCAGTGGACATCCAATGGCTGAAATGATGGTGATGATGATTCTAGTGACATTTATTTACACCAAAACAAATCAGATGCTTACTGACTAAAGTCGCTTTTGCATTGCTGTACGCAGATGTAAATATAAACCACATTAACTTAACATAGGAAATAGACTCTTCCAGTCTCCACTATGAATATCAAAGCAAACAATCTCCAATCCAACCAACGCCAAGAAATACTTTCAGTGCCCGTTATGTTTCTCTTTATTTCTAAAACTACTTACATTACTCCATTTGCCAAGTGTATATTAATTGAATCCGCCTGTGCACGTTTCCTGGAATATTTTTATTGATATTGTATGACGAGGAAATAGCCGGCTCGGCCTATCGCAAGCGATCTGACCTTATTATATGGTCAACAGCAAACATTAGGCACTACAAACAATAATATAATAATAATAAATGCACACAACACCTCACACACTGACTCTCAGGAACAGTATTTAGCTTAATAAAAGCCTTAATTTGGACGAATGACAAAAAAATCATGGTTCACAACAAATTTACACACACAGAAAACTAAACGAATTAAATCGCCCCTATTTTGTATCAAAACGGTTTGACTTACATTATATGTATGTTAAGTTAATCTTTTGTGCACTTTAGTCAGGTATTAATAATAAAATAAATTCCCACAACATCTCATACACTGACCTGACTCTATGATAATTCGCTTAAAGCACTCGTGTTATAGATCAGAAAACAGAGGAATCACGAATATAATAATCAAATACATATATTCAACACTCACAAACAGGACAAACACTTATATCATCAATAAAAAAAAATTGTCAAGGATGGGAGTCGAACCGACGACCTTTGGCGCACAACTCACCACTATCTGTTCCATCGAGCCCGTCAACTACGTTATATGAGTAAGTCGACAAACAAGCATACGGTCCACGTGATAGTAAGCGTCACCAAAGCCTATACCCTCGTATTATTGACGTGGACATCATTAGCACGAAGCTAATTTATGACTTGAAGATATTATGACACATTAACCAGTAATTTCATGACCTCTGTGACCCTTTAAACGGGGACATTAACAGAAAATCACTTCGGCCTATTATTTGGGTGACCCAAAATTAATTATCTTAAGCAGAAGCTTTTTGGTAACCGTTCGTTCAACCGGAGTTGATACTAGCTTTGATTGCACTCATTGAAATACAGAATTCTGTTTTTTCAATTGACACGCTATGCAACGCAACATTTTCCTTTTGTTCGAGGGACTTAATGAAAGAAAAAATAAAATGGGGATGGTTGCCCCATTTTCACTTGAGAAAAAATATTTTCATACTGCACACTACGATTGCTACCACGCTTGTCCGTCATAGCAATAACACCCTGATATCTGATGGTGGATATCGTAAAGTATTGCGACATCCAGACGCCAACCGCGTCATACGTAACCAAGAATATACCTTAGTTTAAAAATTCAAATAACATTTTCACTTCTCTCGGAATGTCATGAAATATTTATATTCCGTAGGTTTTCTAGAAATGGAATAGCAAATATAATTCAGATCTAAAAGCCTTCTCGTATTTTTTGGTAAAACTTACTGGAGATTTCAAGACAATACTTGAAATCTATTGTGTTATATACTTTCCTAGCGATGTTGTGTTTTAAAGTGGACAAGAAATGTCCTTAAAGAGGTCTGGAATGATCTCGTAACCTGCAAATTTTGTATGATATTATTAAAACATATGTATATATGATACATTACTATTTACTAATACCGACAGATGGCGGTGTATCCTCCCGAAACGCAGAAACTACACTTTTTTTTCTAAAAACTTAAAACCTTTCTCGGGAAATATATTTCAAACACTGGACTTCCTATCGGTGATATAATTATATTGCTGATGTTTGTTTAATCATGTTGACGGAAAATAAAAACTAATGATAACAAAATCGAAAGAATCCGTAAATTAGTCGAAATTATCTATAAAGCCTAGTGGATTAGCAAGTTGATATGGCAGTGAGCATAGCGATTGGGCCAAAAGGTTCCGAAATGCTGACCAAGCAATGACTAAAAAGCGCAGCGTGGGAAAACAGCGTGGGACCCCCCATATGGTGAAGATAATCTAAGTCCACTAGATCACGCTCGATGCAATTTGTCCTGCTTGAGATCAAATGAGGAGACGTGTGTCCAGCAGAAGACGTCCGACTGGTATGATGATAATGAAACATGAAGGAAACTATCTATTGCCCGCAACTTCATACGCGTAGATGTTTATTGTAAACAATTTTTTTTTCCCCAACAACGTGGTATGAAATTTTGCTTGGTTATGAAAATTATCATCGCCAACACGCTTGCTTAGCGCGGCAAATTATAAGCAAAAAACCTCCTTTCTTTGAGAGTTTTGTGTCCAGCAGTGGACTTCCAATGGCTGGTATGATGATGGTAGAAGATCATCATTCATGACAATAAAGAACGAAAAAGAGAGTCCTTCCGTTTAATCTTCTTTTAAATAAGAATCTATAAGCAGTTTTATTCATTTGACATCTTGTTATACTCGTATATTCATGTATTAGAATTTTTTACGACCATATTTCGTATTATGTCAGCTATAAATGTCCCGAAATCCGTACTACCGTTTCGGAAATAGAATAAAAGACAAAGATATTAAGATTTCTTAAATGTTACCTCAAATGTATTATTTCATCTTTATAGAAAGGTGAAAGGTGGCTTATTAAATGTCAGCCCCACAACGCGTGACCTTCCTTCCCATCTTGTTGAGATGACCAATCATTATTTTATGCGGACGTGTATGTAACGCAAATATTTGATGTAATTGGACGCAATCTCACAAATATTTGATCCAACGTGCTTACGGTCCGTCCGTACGCATATCACAGGGAATACAGAATTGATGAATTAAATGAGTAAATGGTTAAAAAAGTTGAATCGAAAACACTATTTTTAAATGGTGGCGCAGACGGTAATGATCTTGTGCGCCAAGGGTCGTGGGTTAGATTCTCACCCAGGTGAAAATATTTATATGATTATTTTTATGTTTCTTCTGTGTCTGGGTATTAAATATATGTATTCAAGTAGCATATTCTGGATTTCGCTGTTGTCTGGCGTTTGAACACAAGTGCTTTAAGCGTATTACCACGGAGTCAGGTCAATGTATGATATGTTGTGAAAAAAAGACAAATTAAATGCATTGGAAGTCCTCCGCTGGACATAGGTTTCCCCAAGAAAGGGGGAATTTTGCCCATAATTGCCGCGCTAGGCAAGCGTGTTAGCAATCGCAGAGCGCAGCTATCGCGACAGGGATACTGCTGCCTATTCCTGCCTTGTGTATTTGAACTGCACTATTTCGCATAGATATACCGCCATCTGTTGGTTCTGGTATATCAGTCGCTTCTTACGACACCTGGTGCAGTGGGAGGTTTTATTAACCTTAACAGATAAACTCATCTCGTTGCTCGATTTCGAAATAGTGCGACACAATTGAAGAAGCATGGAGCCTTCATTCCGCTCATCCTTTATCATTAGGCTCGGCCGACCAATCGACAGCCCGGGCGGCCTTATTGTCGTCTGATGCTAGTCTATCAGTTAATTGGGCGTCGATCGCCGGCGTCAGCTTGCCCGCGCTGTTGCTCAGGGCTGTTTGGGACGGTAGTGTTCGCTTCTTAAAGCTTCTGTGTTGTAATATTATAATACTAGAGGACTCGAAAGACATTGCTCGGTCTTTACTATGATTAATAAACTCTAATCTATATATATATACACAACATCTCATACATTGATCTGATTCCGTGTTAAGTCGCTTAAAGCATTTGCGTTGCAGACATCAGAACAGAGGAATCACAAATATACCACTTAAATGCATATATTTAACACCCAGATACAAATCAAAGCAAATAAAATATTAACATTTGGAAACTATGCAATCGTTACGTTGTCTAAAAATTACTATTTTAAAAAGTATTAATTATTTCTTTATAAGAACGTTTCTTTTCATAAGAACCTTCTCTTGATAATACGAAACATGACAAAATAAGAATTGGCAATATCATTCGAGCTATTAACGCTTGATAAAGAGTAATATAATTATATATAATGAAATCTAATTTTAAGAATAACTTCAATTATTTAAATATATTATTTATGACATAATCATACAGTTTTTCATGTTATATTTCCTAGAAAACGAGAACAAAAAACCTTTAATCTTATTTGCTAAAGACAAATAAAAGTCCAAAGCAAAGGCATTCAGTATTTGTATTTTTGTCTCCACTCAAAAACTACAAAAAATATTACAAAAATGTCTTTACTTTCCAGGGTTTTGAGGAGCAGATGGCGCTGTTGTAAACTTCCTAGTGAACTATTCCTGTAGTCTGTCAATGGCTAATGAAGAAGTTTCTAGGGCTGATAGGTAAGTGTTGTTTATGTGATTTTCTCATACCATAATGTTGGCAAGTAAAATTCCGAATTCTTAATGATAAGAGGCTACACTAGTATAGGCGTGTCAGTGAAATTACCGGGTAATGTGACTTAATATCTTCAAGTCGCAAGGTTGGCAACGCGCTAGTGATAGCGTGGAAAGAGATCGATTACTAGCTGTTGTGTCGCACGCTGTACGCTTGTTTGTCGACACAAGTATGTTTTTTTATTTTATTTTATTTCATTGAACTTTATTACACAAAATATTACTAAATATACAAATGGCGGACTTAATTCCAGTTGGCATTATCTCCCAGTAAACCATTACACGAAACAGAAAAAAAATACACATAGTGGTGCAGACAATATATACACAAAAAAGACAAACGTTACATACATATTTGTATAAATAAACGCAATAAATACATATGATATAAAAAATGTTGTGGTATGTATTGATTTTCACGGCATCATCATAACAGGCACGTTCGACTCATCTCTCGATTCGACGTCTGTCCCTAGAGATCCGTTAATTGAGTGTCAATTAAGCAATATTTCAGGCCGGGTTTGAGGTTGTGTACGGGGCCGACCCGCCGGCGCCCGTGACGCTGTTGCTGGGTACCTCTTAATTGGGTGAGGTTTCATCTGTCAAATTATATGTACAGTACATATGGATTGACTTACTTTCTTTTATATGGAGCATTATTTTTTTTAATGCTATCAGGGCTTTACCCGCGTAGTTCCTATATATATATATATGTAAAGAAATAATATTTCTTTAATTTTTGAACGACATTGAATGACATTGACAACTGACAAGCGCTAGAGTCTGAGGTCAATGGTCAGTTGAGAGGTTATGGAAAAAATAGCATTGTATTAGATTATTGTGATTTGTTAATTAAGATAGATAAATAAGCATAATTGGTGGAAGAATAGACTTTAATTGTCGTTTCTTCGTTTTCAGGTAAAGTTATAATAATAGGGTAGTTAAATAAGTTATTTTAAGATTATATAATAATATTTGTAAGAAATTAACGAAATAAATCTTCGTTTTCAGAAGCAACGCATAAGTTTATTTTTAACCTAAAAATAAAAGGATAATCGAAATATATATATATAGGAACTATGCGGATAGAAAATATATATAGGAATATATATAAATATATATACATATATATGTATATCAGAGATAAAATATAGCTTATAAAAGTAAGTCGCTTAAAGAAATTGTGTTTAGGACGCCAGACAAATAAATATTCATAAATAATACTTACACCCTGATGCAGAACAAACGCGAAGCTTCATCATATAAATCTGTGTATTGGGAACCCAAAAACCTTGGAGCACGAGAAAGGATCACTATCTTAGTAGACACGGTACCTTTAGTTCTCAAGTTCACGACACGCTTGTGATATCTTTGTGATGACACGAGCATCTATGGGCTGCGGTCACGAGGACAGTATGCTTGTTTGCTGACTTCGTATATGGAAAAGCAATTTACTACTACATAGGGAGTGTTTTACTAAACATATCTAAAGTTTTCCTAGTTGATAATTCATCAATTCTTAGATCTACCCTGATCTTTGACTTGGAATATTTAAAGAAATGTTCTTCCAGAGCAGTACACAGCACGACGCCCACCGAAGTATCCCCACGGCTCATATTAAAGAGAGGTTCCGATAGGGAACCCGTTCAGAATTACCTCCTCTCCAGCCAGCTACCCGGGACGGTGACGCCTTTGTGCCTCTAAACCAGTTAGGCAAATAGGACGCGTACATTGTGATGGTAATCTATTAATTACGCCAATATTGAATAATTAATTTACGTAATATGATTGAAGGGTATAGGCAAACAACATCGGATTGTAATTATAATTTCTATTTGCTCAGTAAGCAACATATGCAGAAAATTTAAAAGCAAATAAGTATAATGGTTATGTAGAAAACAAAACGACATACAAACTAGCGCCAAGATAGCGAAACAATTGAGTACTATAAAGTTCACAGTTCAAGAACTAGACGCAGTCTATAATTTTCAAACCATTTTTAGACCGCTTCAAAGCGTGGTTCATAATTTTAACATTTTTTTTTCATTACCTCTGCCAGTACCTCACTTATTAAACTAAAAAGAATTCTTATATCAGATTTCACAGGGGACATGAACCAGCATTATTTCTAATCTAACTATTGAGTCATGTCAAAAATATCCTGGTGTTCTTGTGGTTGGGAAGCAGCGCCATCTATATACTGTTTTGGGATTTAATACTACTTTTTTCAAGAGTAAGTTTGGCTAGCAGAAAATATTTGAAGTCATCAATGGATCGAATCAAAAAATCAGTATGAGATTATATCTTATATAAGTTTTAATCAAGCTTTAACCAAAACAAGTCAGGGTGGAACCTAAAGAATTAATCTATAGTACGTATGGATCTAAAACAGATATCAGCATCGGTGAATCGCCGAATGAAAGGCGTCGCCACGCCTGTCGCCTGTTGATTGGATGTTATGGCACCTCACAATTGACAGTCGATTAGTTTCTGACAGCCTAGCGACATCGTGTGACAAGTTGTGACGCACAACCTGAAAGTATTATCAACAAAATCAGTTATCTATTACTTAGAACTGCATATAATTACGAGGTGATAACTAAATATTCATATACATTTACGCAGACAAAAATGGGCCCGATGATAGTGATGCTATTTTATAAGCCAAGGATCGTGGGTAATATTTGTGCTTGTTCCGTGTCTGGTTGTTAAATATTTGTGATTCCTCTGTTGTCTTATGTTGTTAACAAATGTGCTCTAAGCTTTAGCTTTAACTTTCCCGACTATATAGGTACATAATATAAGTTTATCTCATCACCTTAATAGATTGAATGCTATTCGTAGGCATTTAGCCGTTGACCCCATTTAAACCTGATCACCAATTGGTAGTACAAAAAAACAATCTGTGCAATATTGTGCATTCATTCTAGACTTATACGCGCTTGACATTTATTAGGTAATGTGTTAATCTTCGTCATTACAGCTATTGGAAGTCTACTGGTGAACATAGGCCTCTTCAAGAAAGAGGCTTCTTTGACCACAATTGTGGCGCTGGGCAAGCGTGTTGGTAATAGCGCAGATTTCGCAACGGTGATGCTGCTATCCATACCCACACTATGAATTTGAGCTACACTGTCTCGGATGGATATACCGCCATCTGTCGGTTCTGGTACCTTCACCTCTTACGACACCTGGTACAGGGGGAGGTACTGTACCACTCTGCCGGTACTTCACGGCTTCTTGTTTTATACTAAATCAATGAACATAGTTAAGTGATGTCTTCGGTCAGCTAGAAAATGTATAAATAAAGCTGAGTTGTCATCCAAAGTAACCACCCAGCAACACTCGTCGACCGTCATGGGGGCGGAGAGCTGGCGCCGTAGCGTCGCCTGTTGATTACACGCTGTAGCACCCGGCTATTAATTGACAATCTCCAACAGATTGTGACAGCCCATTGATCATACTCATATTATTCATAACTTGATTACTCCCAGCGATGTTAAGGGTTGGTCGAGGGTTCACAAGGGTCCACATAAACAGTTGTGTTTTTTAAACAAGTCTACGTCTCTGATAGCCAGCATCAGTCTATAAATGCTCACGGGTCATTTTACTTTTTAATAGCAATGCACGCGACTTCGTCCGCATGAAATAATGACTTTGAGGGATATAATATAGGATTAATTGGATACAATGAAAGAACTTTTTAAATAGGATCAGCGGTTACTGTGATTATCGCGTTATTATCAAACAAACAAAATCATAACTTTATATTAGTATAGATTTATATAATGAAATCAGCAAATAAGCATGCGGTCTTGATTGATAACGTGACCGCAGCCTTAAGACGCACGTGCCATTTAAAATATATCACTAGCGTGTCGCTAAGCTGAGGCATCGAAGATTTTATGTCACATTATCTAGTACTCGTATATTCACCTTTTCCACCCTCAAACCGGGATACAGCAATGCTAACACTACTATTTCATTAATTAAATTAAATATTATAAAAAGAACAACATGATTAAAACTAGTGCCGTGATGTACCGGCAGAGAAGAATAGTACGTCCCTATGCACCAGGTGTCGTAAGAGGCGACTAAGGTACCGAAAGCGATAGATGGCGGTATATCCATCCGAAACAGCGCATCTTAAATACTACAGGGTGGAGATGGGCAGCAGCATCCTGGCCGCGATGTTGCACTCTGCGATTGCCATGACGCTTGCCCAGCGCGGCAATTATAGGCAAATATTCCCCTATCTTGGGGTGACCTATGTTCAACAGTGGACTTTCAATTGCTGATATTATAATTAAAATTGAGATATACGCTATCCTATCTCTCAAGTGGGATAAAAGCGTATACAGTAAGCAAATAAATACTAAAAGTTCATTCCGGACTAACGCTGTGATACGAATTTTTAATATAGAGATGTGCTGTAATTGTGCATGCATTTACTTCTTTATATATATATGTCTTCATAAGAATAAATATCTTTAAGCCTGTCCAGAAATTCTGCAAGATCAAATTGAATAACCAAATACAAAAATCCAAGTCCGCCTCATGAAGCAACTAAAAGAATTAAGTATGAAATGTATTCCATATACGACGTACGTGTCGTGTCGTTCGACCGAGTCGTTGCTATCAAAGGGCGCCTTCATTTTCGCACGGTAACCTCATTTTCAGCTAACGCTTCATTCATTCCAGTTTGCGCTAACACTAGAAGATTGTAAACAAAAAATTGCGGGCGAAAACGTTTTAGTTATACGCGTTTCTTTTCGTGGTGTTCTGATGTGTGCAAATTGAATCCATTATTACACTACGTGGAGTCGTGGAAGTTTTTAATCGAGTTGGATGAAACATATTTTCTACTGAAAGAAAATCTTGTAGTAATACTGTCTGGTGAAAAAAAAGCATGTACTAATTAAATAAGCCGTGCGGTACTGGCAGAGTTGTATAGTACCGCAACCAAGAGATGAAATCCAGAACAGCGTAGCTCAAATGTTATAGGGCAGGAATTTACAGCAGCGACTACTCTCCAATTCCCCCTTTGGGGAGGCTGCTATGATGAATTCAATGACGGGGGATGAAAACCTTTATACCGCACCTCTCACCTTTAATCAATTGCCATATATCATCAAATATAAGTAAATATTTATTTATTTACAAGAAGTAGACCCATACCAAAAGGTAAAGTAACATATCAAAAGGTCGTCTGCATTGGTAACTGACTCTCACCTATTTCTACCGCCAAATAGCAGTGTTTGCATTGCTGTGTTCCGGTTTGTAGGGTTAAGTCATTAAAATTTGAGTAAATAAAAAAAGTGTGCGTTCTGTGTCTAGTTTTAAAATTTTTATTTTAATTCCTCTTTTGTCTAATTTCCTGAACACTTTCGCTTCCGGTCATTGTAAATGATTTTATGTGAATATATTATTATTAATAAAATATTTATTACCAATTCACGTATCATCAAAACTGTATCAACTCAAAATAATACATTACCCTCAAATCTAGAAACATCTCGATTCATTCGCAAACTAGCATTGCACGCAACTTCATGTGCATGAAAAAGTGTCCTCGATAAATGAGCTATCCAACACTGAAAGAGTTTTTCAAATAGGATTAGCGGTTTCTGAGATTAGCACGTTCAAACAAACAAACTCTTCAGCTTTTTAATATCAGTATAGATTTAAACAAAAATATCGAACGACTTCAAAAACAATTCAACAAGCAACATGTTTACAAAAGTTTTTTTTTTTTCAGAGTCATAGACCAATCCGATAATTTACCTTAATTTCAAAATGCCTCTGTAAAATAACAGTTGTGTGCAGTTACTTTTATCAACCAGAAGCTGAATATAAACGCAAAATCACAAGCCTTTCTAAATCATTCCAAACAGCCGCCCGCGAAATTGAGTCAAGTGCTGGCGAAATTGAGTGGCAATGACGTCACGCGTTGACGATCTCCTGACGAGACTCCCACTGACGCCCACGTGCTGGCGCCTCACCCACCCATTGGTGTTATTACTGACATGCGTCATTGCTTTCGTTGGTTTTGTTCGAAGAAAATTTATAGCAACATGATATAACACTGATATCTATAGCTGATGATATATTGCTTATATTGATGTTTGACGAGATACCCTTACTACTTTTATTGCAGAGAGTGGTCAGTAAGCGACGGGTTTAAATAACTTCTTCTGTTTAATGAACAAGCTGTACCACGCGGTGTCACTCACTTTATTCATAGGGAAAATCTTACGGGTGGCGTGATGTTGTGGCAGAAGAACAGTACCTCCCCCTGTACCAGGTGTCGTGAGACTCGACTAAGGTACCGGAACCGACAGACGGTATATCGACCCGTAGCATTGTAGCTCAAATGCAATAGGCCGAGGATTGGCAGCAGAATTCTCGTCGCGAAACTACACTCTGCCATTGCCATTTTCTTGGGGAGGCCTTTGTCCAGCAGTGGGCATTCGACGGCTGCTATATTTTTGATGAATCAACTATCCAACGCATAAAAATTAAGGCAGTTGGTTTTTGACCCGTTCCGGTCTCGGTGCAATGAGCATAAAACTAGTTATCGTGGATTTTCTTTTAAAGAGATAGACATGTACAATATTTTCATCTAACTCGTCGGGTATAGCCAGCGTTTGCAATGTAATCGCAAATTAATAAGTTTATTTACGACTTCACATTGAAAATTTCTAAAATTATCAGTATTTCTCTACAATATTATGCATGTATATCTATACTTCTATACTAATATTATAAAGCGGAAGAGTTTGTTTGTTCAAACGCGCTAATCTCAGATTCTACTGGTCCGATTTGAATAATTATTGTTTTGTTGGATAGTCCATATATAGAGGAAGGCTTTAGGCTATATAATATTACGCTGAAACCAATAGGAGCGAAGCGTCAGTGAGAAATGTTGCAAAAACGGGAAAAAGGCTACTATACCCCTAAAGTCACTATTCTACGCGGACGAAGGCGCGGGCACTGCTAGTACAATATAAACCTTCGTCTTAAATCACTAGCTATTACAAAAAATCTTCAAATCCGTTGCGTAATTTCAAAGATCTAAGCAAACATACGAACAGATAGACGGCGGAAAGCGACTTTGTTTTATATTGTGTATTTACCACGATATGATAAATCTCATAATAGATACTTCCGAAAAATTTCCAAAATGTCACTCGTAAAATTAGGTCCGCCATTTTGTTTTTCAAAAAGTCGCGTTCTATTCTACATTCGCGCACAATATTTTTAGTTGAATTAATTTACATATTCCAATAGGGAAGTAACAAAACAGTTCTTAACGTTGACGACCCGCCATTATGAAAAAAATAACAATAAACTAAATGTCACCTTCAATAATAAATGTGTGCTCAAATTCAAATATTTGTGCAGTTGGCAAAATACAGTTATTGCTCTTTATGTTCAGACCTCAACAATATTCTTACCATTGAATAAAATGCTGGGTTACCGCAGGCATTTACATCTGTTAGACATACATTAATTACATCGCGTCCCACGGGAACTCTCACTTTACCGGGATCCTGAATTCCGTGAGGTATCAGCAGAATAGCATAGTACCTCCCACTGCACCGTTGTAGGAGGCGACTTAGATACCAGAACCGACACATGGTGGTATCTCCATCTATCCTATCCTCGGCTATCCTCGGCGCGATAGCTGCGCTCTGCGATTGCCAACACGCTTGCGCAGCGCAGCAATTATGGGCAAAAAACCTCCTCCAACGGCTTGTATGACGATTATGATGAAATAGTCTTTGTCATTGTTATTTGATTGATATTTGTTTATTTTTAACTAGCAAGCCGGCCCGGCTTCGCACGAGTGTAATGAGAATAAAAAATGGTTGTGGCTTATTCCTAAGAGATAGACATAACCTTTGAGAATTTTTTGTTAGACCTGTTATGGTATACAAACTAATGGTAATAAATGATTTGGATTTACAATGTAATCGCAAAAACGAATGATGTCTATTTTCGACATCACAATTATCAGTGTTTCTCTGCTATATTATGTATTTATTTAACATATAAACCTTCTTGAATTACTTTATCTATTAAAAAAATTCTCACCGAATTCCGTTGCGTACTTAAAATTTAAGCATACAAAATAACAGACAGCTGAAACCCACTTCATTTTAAACTTTATAGCGATATATATTAAATTAATTTAGCAAAGAGGCGATTAAAAGATTTTTTTAAACAGTTGACAAAATTTCATGTCGGTCCCGATGGTGCGATGATTCCCACCCAGAGAAAACTTTTATATTTGTGGTTCCTCTGTTGTCGGCTGTCCGTAACACAATACGTATCGGGAGCCACTAGAAAAGTACCAACTAATAAACCTTTACAATAATAATGTAAATACAACCGGCTACAGAAAAAATATGTCAAAAAAAAAGTAGTTATTCTCAACTCAGCGACGTTAACAGAGAGGTTCCATCCTCATATGTACATACTACGTAAATAAGTCAAACATCAAAATACTGGGGTTTCATCATTTCAGAATCCGCCCTCTAAGTACAATTATCACAGATCATCAAAGTAAACAAAGACCCATTGCCAAGTAATACGCCAAGTTAACATTGCAAAGCAAACAGAAGACGTCTCACCCTGTATCATTCCACCAGTTAAATTACTCTGTGCAAACGAAAGTATGTCCGGGCAAATGTGTTTGTCTTGCTAGCGTAAAATAACCCATAAGTAAATGCTGTTAGAGTACAGTTACGTTTGCATGGGACTACTGCTAACGTAAGCCTCAAAGGCTATGATTTTATTGTAGCGTAGAGGGCGCTGTGTTCGCAGCGTTATTCATTGTTAGAAAATGGCGACAAAAGAAATGTTTTACAATAGACAAGGCTTGAATCGCACCATAAGAATTTAATCTTAGGTTTCTGCGAAATTGTACGAAGAGTTGTGTTCCGAGGAACAAAACCATACAATTGCGAATTAACTGCTTTCACTAAATAACAGTAAATATGGCACACAAAAAAAATTGTCTGTGATTGTTCAGGCTAATCTCTGAAAGGATTAGACTGAATTTAACCGGACTTGGAACGCAGGTGGAACCGCGGGGCGATGCTAGTTGGAACAACACGCTTCAGACGTAGATTGAACTTGAAGTTGGTCTAAAGGTCTTTGGACTGAATGTGGTCAGAAGAGGTGAAAAAATGTTTTTATAAGGTCTCGTACCTGATGTTCAAATACATTCAGGACACTCTCCACCATTATGTTCGTTTGTAATCGACTACTTTGGACACGATTTCGATCTACCATAAACGGACAGATTCACTTTAAACTTTATACACTCACATACCAAAAACCGGTGACAATACAATAATCGGAAATTGTGGATTAGTGTAGTATTTTATTTTTATTTATTAATTGTTATTATTATTTAAATAATCGTATCTCTTAACCCTTGCCTTTAGTATTATATCTACACTGCGATAGCGACTACACCTGCCCAGCGCGGCAATTATGCCCAAAATTCCCCTTTACTCGGAACGCCTATACCCCAGTAGTCAGGCATTCTGCTGCTGTTATAATGATGACATTAAGATCTTAATATAAGAAGAATCTGCCTGAATGACTGACTGACATATCAACGCAGGACCTAAACTATAAAGGTCAGAAACTTAACATTTAACACAAGTGTTCCTGTTATAACGTAGGAGAGCGCTAAGAGGGGATTTTGAAAATTTTCCATCAAAGGGGGGGGGGGGGAAAAGTTTAAAAATACTGAATTTCAATCGAATAACAGCAAAAATGGTATAAAACTTTGCTGTTCTACGAATGAAATTCAGTATTTTTCATTGAATGTTAGGTTAGGTTATACGTGACGTGTTAACTGTTTTTTGATAACCATTCCGCGAGGGAGTAAAAGGGGGGTGCAAAGTTAGTATGAACGTCGTACGTTTTAATAATAATATTCTTTATTGTACACACCATATACAACACATTCAAATAACATAGAAAAGCATACAACAGTACGGTACAATAGACGGCCTTATCGCATTGAGCAATCTCTTCCAGGCAACCTTTGGACAGTAAAAAATACAACAATAATAAGGCAATTTAAGGTGTATTATAAATTAAATTAATGTATAAATAAAAACAATCAAAATATATAAAGAAATACATCCACCAACACACACACATACATACAATATATACATACATACACATAAATAAGAAATATAAATAGAATAAAAAATGAATTATATACAAGTAACAACTACAATGACAGGTAGTACTCCTCTACCATTCTTTGAAAAATCGGCAGTGATTGCGCGCGTCTGATCGATAAAGGACTGTGAAAAGCTTGAACTATGAAAGATTTTCTGTAATCAAAAATATTGAACGCAAGTGAAACCCCGGGGCACTGCTAGTACAGCATATATTAGACGGTGGGGAAACTGGTATGATAGTTCTGGAATAATATTTCTCGTGCTGCACACAAACCGTAGTTTCCAATCACTCAGCCGCTGTATGCTCTCACCGTCCAGTCTTGATTACACTATCCACTATTGTATGATTCCGCCGTTTTGTATTGATATCACTTGTGCACAGAGAATCTTTAATTTATTTAGCCTTTTTTCTAAAAACGTTAATTCATAGAGATATACAATCGTTAAAATGCTTAGATTTTACAGTTATCACTCCAGCCATTTAAAGTCCACGGCTGGACATAGGCTTCTAATTGCCTCGCTGGGCAATCGCATAGCGCTGCTTCGCGACGGGGATGCTGCTGCCTATCCCCACCCTGTGCATTTGAGCTGCACTGTTACGGATTTCTCCTGGTTAGGGATCAAATAATGCCGTGTTCTATTTTATGTAATGACCTACTTAGTATTGTGTGTATATATATATATATATACACACCCAACCAACCAAATAAGTTCTTGTATTAGTTCTTTTCTAGCGAATAACTATGATGTCAGACATATGGACGGCGCAGTTTGTAGGCACTCATTAAGAAAAATAGCGGAACTAACTTGCTTTCCACGTGATGCGGCACGTTTTTCCAACAGTCAATATGCGAAGAGTTGTATTGTTTCTTAATTAATGAATGTTTAGCAGAATCATATTAAAATATTCCAGCGAAAAAGTCACCAGTGCTCTAAATTCAAATAATCGATTCTCGAATTATCGGTTCTCCAATTATAATTATCGATTCTCAAACAATCGATTTGCGGTTGTCAAACAAAAACAATAGAACTGTTGGCGCGATTTGCAAGTTGATGCAATTACGTAAACGTTATGTTAAAAATATTTTTTTAATTATAATTATTGTAAATGAATATTAAAGTTCTTGTGAGCATCGGCTTGCGTTGTTATATACCGGCAGAAAAGAATAGTACCTCTACCTGTACCAGGTGTCGTAAGAGGCGACTAAGGTACCATAACCAAAACTGTGTAGCTCCAATGTACAGGGCCGTGATGGGTATTATAGACGAAATTCCCCCTTTCTTTTGGAGACCTATGTCTAGCAGTAGACTTGTACGATGACTGACTGATATGATGTTGATGACTATTATTTGTTATCTCCATTCTAACCCCCACCAATCATGGAAGCTTTATCAAAAGAAGAGGAATCACCTACTGATAAAGAACATGGGCATTTTCTTCAGAGTTAAATGCCATCAACCTTTTTCAAAGGTAAGAGACGTCAGAGATAATGGAACCGACAGATGGCGGTATACCTATCCGAATCAATGTCGTTCAAATGCAATAGAGTGCATAAGGTTGCGAAGTTGAAAAATGGGTATGATAAATAAATATCCCCCAAATCTTACAAGTATAACAATACATTTGGCTAATCTATCTATATAAATAAAATGTAATGTTTTCATCTCAGTACAAATAAAACACTAGGAAAAATTCGACATGTGCGCTAAGATTTGGGTAGCATGAAGGTAGTGCAGTCCTGCGGTATTATGAAGTTACAGGAAGAAGGCTGGGACCTTAGAGAAGTTGATTTTTTTTTAGTAAATATCATCTTAAAAATTAATGTTGCTAAACGTTAGACTCGAGAACAACTTGACCAATTCGCCTAATGTTTATTTTTCCTATTTTCATTATGGCATACGAAAAGTTCTAATAAAGAGACAAATTAGATAGAGTAAATTAAAGTTAATTATTCTGTATGTAGCCATTTTATTGTTTTACATTTCTCCTGAACAAAACTAGACATTTCTTACTGTCAAACAGTTGACGTAACTTGTCAATGTCAATCTAAACAAAATAAATTAGAACTCGCTACGTAACCGTATCAACAGATACCTGGACGAAATCAGAGCGGGCCGCTAGTCATATATATGAATAAAATTGGTGTGTCTGTTTGTAATACTAAAATAACTATATTTTACTAAATGCATATGGATGTATGTATACACGTATATGTAGCATAAAAATTACAGACTGACGAAAAGCTCAGTATGTCTATTTGTTTGAGGTAATCTGATGAATGAATCTGAAACGACTGGACTGATTTTTATGGGACTTTATGGAGGAGATGGTCTATATAATATGGAGTAAAAGTTTATATACCATTACTCTACGACTAAAAGCAGCGGAACTAATAAAAAAATGTGGCATAAAACGAGCGATAAATATACTTTAATATTATAGATAGATATTTTTTAATTGGGGGGCATTTGTTACGTGCGCTTCGTGTATGGTTGATGTTACTCAAAAATAATTTAAGAACGCGGACGAAGTCACCGTTACAGCTAGTTGTATACTAAACTATTGGCACGTTGAATCAAATTCATAAACAACTTTATTCGTATATATACTAACAATAAAAGCTAAGCAATATCTGCCTTAATACCCGAGCGGTGCTGCGGCTCGGGCCTACCTAAGTTTAAGGCGGAATTTTCCGACAGTTCCCTCGTCCCGTTCCATTACAATGAAAAATGAGACCGCCCGCCGAGCGGCCATATTGGCTGACAGGCCGCGTAACTCGACTGGCTGGAGTAAATAAACTTAATTATGTACTTTCTTTTATTTACTATGGGCCGATGCTCCTGGATTCGCTCGAAGCTCGTTTAATATTGTCAAAAACTACTAGAGTCGGTTTCGCAACCTTGTTATTTGGAGATGCGACTACTCAGACGTCAATTCTAGCACCACCGGTCGAGAGGGCGGTGTCGCTCATTACTGATAGACCTGATATCGGTGTTATCCCGCGTGCCCCAAGGCGACGACCGTGCGTTTTGCTATAGTCACCCCGCAAGGCTGGCGGGATCTGAGCGGGATTGACGGCGATCACCCCAGGGCGCCTCGAAAAACTCGACCTCAGCTCATGCGGACGTCGTTTGGGAGTGGGAGTTGGGAGTAAAGTTGGATGCATAGACGTTAGCTGCGAACCAGTCAAACCCACTCGCGCGCCGCGCTACTCAACTTCCGTTCTATTGACTGCTGTTTTGGACATACTAGCGGATTAGTTTTATATATACTAACACAATATAAGCCGTGAGGTACCGGCAAAGTAGAATACTACCTCCCCCTGTACCAGGTGTCGTAAAAGGCGTCTAAGGTACAAGAACCGACAAATGGCGGTATATTCTTCCGAAACAATGCAGCTCAATTGCACAGGTCGAACATGGGCAGCAGCATCCCCGTCGCGAACGATTGACAACACGCTTGCCTAGCGCGGCAATGATGGGCAAAATTCCCCCTTTCTTGGGGAGGCATATGTCCAGGGGACTTACAATGGCTGGTATAATGATACTAACATAGAATTCGCACGAGTATAGAACATAAATTAAATATATATATATATAATTTAATACTTGTATAAAGATAGTAATATTAGAAAAAAAGTTTGCATGTTATTGTTTTAATGATTATTAAAAGAATTTTTTTATTTATTTTATTTTCCAATAAAAATTGGAACAAATTTTAAATAATCATCGTATCAGCCCTAGAAAGTCCATTGTTGGAATTAAGCCGCCCCAAGATAGATAGATAGATGGGTTTTTTGCCCATTGTTGCCGCGCTGGGCTGGCGTGGTGATAATTATAAGGATTCTGGTGCCCATCTTGACCCTGTATCATTTTAATTTTTAATAATTTTAAATAATTTCCATAAAATTATTGAACCTCTATTTTGCAGCCAAATATATGAATTTATCATACAATCAATTAGATATTTTTAAGAGGATTCCATTCTATTCCATTTCTATAAAGTTACATGTAGTGCAGGGCTATTATTTTTTAATCCCTTCTTAGTGTAGGTCCAGTTTTTTGTAATTAAAACAACTGGCCTTTTTTGACGGTCTGTGTCCAGCTGTGGACGTCCAACGGCTGATATGATGAAGCATGATTACAATTTCTACGTATTTTTGTAGATCGTGCGTGCCTGCCCAGCGCGGCAATTAAGGGCAATAATCCCCCTATTTCGAGGAGGCCCCTGTTAAATAGTAGGTTTTCTATGGCTGATATGATGATATGAAACGTACACACTTTTATAACGTATTTAAGGGACTCGGGACACGCGTTGAATAAAAGCGTATTCAACAAGTCTCCACAATCTACATTAGAAAGGCTCTGGCTGATAGATAACAGACCTTGACGGACCTCGACCCTTCGTTCGACAATTATGATAAGGGATATCTGTAAGGATATACGTTTTGAAAGTATCATATATCTAGTTATGTCGTATCTGTACCTAGTTAACTCAAAACTAGATTGTAATTGATGTTTTGATCCCATGATCGAAGTGGTTACCGCCACTCTTTAAATATACGGTCTTTTACTCCTTCTCTTCGTCACCTCTTATGCTTCATGTCCCATTCTTATACTAAAACAGCTATACAACTCTGGAATGCACTTTCTTTTAATATCAAACAATCATCGAGTAAATATCTATTCAAGAGAGCCTAACGCATTCTTTTTAGTTTTTATGCCCTCTCTGAAATTGTCCCCTCTTTTCTCACTCATATCAGGTACATTCACATAATGTTTGTATTGTATATTATTTTTGTTTATATTATATATTAGTACTTTATTTCATTATTATTTTTTTATATTGCACCGCCCTTTTCTGCTTTGCCCGATGGTAGACTGGTAGATTGGCATTAACTACGCCATGTGTACATCAATTAATTTATGTGCAAAAAGTTGAATGTAGCCATATACTCAGCAGTCTACGTGTGTTACCAGGGTAGACTCATGGCAGAAAAACGTGGTCTCTTACCTTGGCCTTATAAGTCAACTCAAAATAGTCCAACGAGCTATGGAGACGGCAATGCTCAGAGTCTATTCGCGCGACTGAAATAAGGAATGAGATCTATAAAAGAACAAAGCAGGTTACCGACAGGTCCGGAGGATTAGCAAGTTTTAGTGGTGATGAGGATAGGTACGCAAAACCGATGACTAATGGAGCTGGAATGAAGAGTACATATACGGGCAAGCCCTGCATAGGACGTCCACCGATATAATGTACAGGCGATCTGACTAAAACCGCTGGATCGTATTGATGCAAGCCACATTCAACCGGTCCTATTGGTAAAACAATGGGAACACCTATATCCAGCAGTGGACGTCCAATGGCTGATATGATGATGTTGATTACATTAAAACTATGTATTTGTGTACCAAATAACCAACCAATTTGCACCTCGAACTATTAACTAAATTACTGATCTAAATGATATCGGTATAAAGTCCGGGATTTTTAGCACCTGAAGCAAGGTCTGGAAAGAACCCCATCTAGTTGATATAATGCACAACAATATATAAGTTCGCTCGAAACAGCCACTACACGACACGCAAACAAGCAATTATTTGATAAAGAAGGAATACATAATTTAAACCCATGGCCTTGTTTCGGTATAAGACACTAGAAATTTACGGCTACTTTAAATTAGAAGCTACATAATTTGAAATACAATACTTACAAAATTTTCGAAAAAACATTTTACAGGTGTTTCGTTACTTTGAATAACCTTCGTACAGAATTTCATTCAAATAACTACAAAAATTACAAAGTTTCACAGTAACTTAGCACTGCCGTTTGACCCCCATTCGGGCATATTTTCAAAAATCTTTTCCTAGCCCATCCCTACGTTATAAAAGGAATGCCTGGGCAAAATTTCAAGTTTCTAACCTTTGTAGGTTGGGCCTCGCGTTAATATATCAGTTAGTCTGTTGTTAGTTTCTCATTCTAAATATAAAATATATTGTAGCAAGAAGAAACATTTTAAGAAACACAATACAAAACAGAACAGTTAAAAAAAATTGTTCACTGAGAAAACTATAGTCCAACTCTGTCTCACAAATAAAGGCCGTTTGAGAGCCGTTAGTAAAAGTAGTTTCATTATCATTAGTAAACGTCGTCGTCATATCAGCCGTAAATATCGTCATTTAAATATTTGTACGGCGTGATCGGGATCGAACCCGCGACCTTTAGCGCACAATACAGGATCACTACTATCTGCGCCATCGGGCCCGTATTGAAAAACGTATAAATTAAAAAATATATAAAGTATTTTAAAGTGTTCAGAAACTTTTAAAAGGTATTAAACAATTTCGCCCGACGAGTTCGTAATCAAAGAAATTCACGTCGCCTTCAAGTGCTATAGAAATATAATTCACAATAGCCGGCAACAAATTTGATTGTCGAGCTGCCAGTCTAGAATGCCACCGTGCCTAGGTTTAGGTTATCAGGCCTAGATAATAATTTTACTAGGTATTAGAGTCCTGACTGTTAACGAGGTCGAATGTCATTCCTACGCCCTTTCTGTTTAATATTGTTCGTTTATCTCTCTTGAAATGTTCTTTGTCAAGCCTCGGACTCCAGCTATTTATCAATTGTAAAATTAATAGGAAGGAGCACTACAATTTAATTCTATTTTACTAGAGGTAACTAACAAAGGTCGTCTGTATGGAAAACTTGATCTACCTATAGTGACGGGCCAAATATTTATCATCATCAAATCAGCCATAGAGGTCCATTGCTGGACATAGGCCTCCCCAAGTAATCACCAATAGGACTGGTTGTATGCGGCCTGTGACCAGCGCCATCCTGAGGTTTTAGTTGGATCGTCTGTCCATCTTGCGGGTGGACGGTGGCCTGTTATACTCTTCTGTCTTCTGTATAACTTGTCGCAGCGTAAATATGCGCTCTATGGTACTGTAGCCTTTACGGAAACCGGCTTGTTCGGAAGATTGAAAGTCATCAAACCTGCTTTCAAGACGGTTAAAGCAAATAAAAAAAGAAATCTTGAACAGGTAAAAGCAAATTTCTAGGCGTGATTCTGCGGTTTTAGTTAGATCTTTTGTCCATCTTGCGGGTGGACGCCATACGCTGCGCTTGCCGGTACGTGGTCTTCATTCCAGAACCTTACGACTCCATCGGCTATCGGTTCTGCGTACCAAATCACAAATCCACGCGCAACATAGTCAGAAAGTCTGTCTAAAACCGCAGCCTCATACAATCGGTCCTATTGGAGATTACTTGAGGAGGCCTATGTCCAGCAGTGGACTTCTTATAGCTAATATGATGATGAAGATAATGATGATTTATTGGAAGTCTACTTGTAGACATAGACCTCCCCATGGCGAAATTTTGCCGTGCTAGGCAGGCGTAATGGCAATCGCAGAGCGCAGCTTTCGAGAGGGGGATCCTGCTGCCCATCCCCGCCCTGTGCATTAGACCTGTACAGTTTCAGATGGATATACCGGCAACAGTCAGTTCTCAGTCGCCTCTTACGACACCCGGGAGGACTTCACGGCCTTTTCATTTAAATTAATAGAAAAGCTATGCTGCAAGGATTTATTGTAGTAGGAGCAACTAAGTCCCGTGATAAACCTTCAAGAGGATCGCGCAACAGATGCCTGAAGACTTAATGGCTGTAGTTTTGATTGTTGAGATCTCAGAGAGATTATGTAAGAGATAATTGTAATTAATGATACAATGTATGTAATCAACGATTATATACTCGCATATATACATATTAATCAAAATATATACCCTCTTTTTTTATATGAGGGCTTTTATTTTTACAAATATTTACCGTTAAATAAATTTACAAAATAGCTCACACATTTTCCTCTTTTTATTCAAGTTTACTTCTCTATTAGTTTTCGTAGCGTAATACAATGTTTTTATTACACCTTTAATAAAAGATACAAGACATATATTTTGACGTAGTTAGTTTTAAAATCGGTTATTCTTATCGTGAACGCGATGCGAACTTTTCTTTTGCACCTTCTTTGATAAAATAAAAAGCAAGCTATTTCATAATGGAACATATCTATTTGTTGCGTTCATCGTTTGGCGGATCCAATGATGCAGATAGTAGTGAACCTAACTTGTGCTCCAAAGATAGTGGGTTCGATGACGATCCTGAACAAATATGACATTTATATTTTCTTCTGTCTGGGTGTTTTATGTATTTAAGTATTATATTTGTGATTCCTCTGTTTGCTGATGTCCGTAACACATGTGCTATAAGCGAATTACAGAGTCAGATCAATATATGAGATGGTTTGCGAATATTAATATATTAACCTTTTTTAAATATAAGTGGATTACAAAGAATATCAATTTTTCAATAACAAATCATCTATTGCAAGAGAAAGACTGAGTATTACGATCTGCCATATTAAAATAAAGCAAGGCCAATAAGCAGGGCCTCAGCATTTCTAAAGCAGGCAACAACTAATATTATTTATCATCACAAATAGGCCAAATAACAGGATTAGAGTGTCGGCCCAGCGTAGCCTTATGATTAAGGCTATATTTGGCGGCCTTTTGTATCGGAGCGACAGAAAGGCCCTGGAATTTGAGACTCTAAATAGGTCCGGTTATATTCTTTGGCTCTTTGTGACGATTTGGAATGTGCCAGGTATTTTCTGTTTTCAGGTGGCCTTCAAATATCTTGTTTATATACAACTAGCTTTTCACCCCCTAGTCTGTCTACAAGAACTTTATCCCTGAGGAACTCTCGTGATTCAGAGAAAAAATCTATGCGCTGCCTAGGTAAACTGCGATAAATAATCCAGATCTATCCTACGGCAATATTTTTCGGGGTAAAAAGTAGCCTTTATGTTATTGCAGATTGTCATTAATCTCTGTAAAAAGTTTCTTCTAGATCCGCTCAGTCGTTCTGGTGTGTAAGTGTAACAAACATACACAAATCTATAGTCACAAACTTTACATTTATAGAAATAGTAAGCATTATATAATTATAATAATTATTTATTTATTTTCTCCGCAAGAACTTACAAAAACATAATATAAAAGAAATACGAAGCATACAAACGAGCACTAAGGCGTTTGTTTGTATATATATATATCAAATCTCCCTGAATCCATGACAAATAAAGCATAAGGCACTTGTGTTAACAAAATTAAACAACATAGAAATTACAAATTTAATACATAAAAACAACAGTCCTCGCGACTTTTGCGTCGAATTGTGACTTTGGAGGGTATATTTGGGGGATATTGGGTTGTCCTCGATAAATGGACTATCCAACACAGAGATACCTTTTTAAATCAGCCCAGCGGTTCAAACAGACAAACTCTTCACCTTTATGATATTCCATCCAGACACATAATAAACACAAATATTTATCACATAAATGTTTGTCTTATGCGGCGATCGAACCTACGACCTCGGACGCACAGATTGCGCAAACGGGCCCAGTATTAATTAGAATGGTAATGTAACACAATCATACTAAATATTTCAAGTTGTCACCGTCAGCACTTCATTGAAGGTAATCTGTTTAAAATTCTAATTCGATCCACTTCGAAATCTATTAAGGATAAAAAATATGATCATAAATCGTTACTCATACATTTTCATTAAATGGCCCGCGAATAATCTTGAATGCTATTTCGAACTATTCATTTATAATTTATGTGTACCGAAGGGACAGTAAAAAACTGTATGAACGGCCTAATGGATGTTACCCAATTATTTATGTATTTGGGCGGCGTTAAAGGAACGATTGTTTTAAATTACAGCCATAGATGGAATCTCAAGATACATAAGCACTTATATACTGCTGTATATAAGTATTTATATACTGTTGCAAACAAGCATATGGTCCGCTTGATGGTAAACGTGACTGCAGCCTATACACGCTAATGTCATCACCAGGATATCACTAGCGTTTCGTCAACCTTGTGAACTTTGATAGAATGTCACATTACCTAGTTTACCCAGTAATTTCACTTTTCCTCTCGCCTTTCAAACTGGAACAGAGCAATGCGAACACAGCTATTTGGTCGTAGAAATAGGTGAGCGTGAGGAACCAATGCAAACCTTTGCATGAAGTCTAGTCAAGTACTCAAGTAGTCAAGTACTTCATGTATTATTTGTTACAATATAGTCGTATAAGTTGCATCAATACTTGTGCCTTGCGTTTCTAAACTGTCTAGAGAAATTTGCTATAATGTCTTTATATTCTTCATATATATAACATATATATATTATAACTAAGTGTCACGGTGTTTGTCCTTGTTGAAACTACCTAAACCGTGCAAGAACACCTGCTGATTCCATAGAGAAAAATAAAAAGCGATACTCATAGACTTGCGCGTTTCAAATATTAGTAAGAATTAAATAGGTATGTGAACGATCCACAGATTTATAACTAATAGCAATAACCTACGGATAATATCAGGATGAACTGCAAAGAAAGACAAGTGACCTGAATAATAAATCGTATTACCATAGTGATTAGTGTCAGAGTCGAGCGGCGTGGGCGGCGGCGCCAGGGTACGTCGGTAGCCTCGAAAGTGTAGCATTTTACTTGATGTGCATAAATTTGAATAAGTATTCTTAATGGTTGTTGGTGTAATCTATTTATTGTGGATTACGTATATGCATGTTAACGGAGTAAGGCGTGGTATAACGCGTATGTTTGATAAATATCATTGATTAAGTTCACGCTTTTATATTTTAGAATACTGCTTATATTATTTACTAGCAGCCCGCGATTTCATTCTTGCGGAATAGTTATTAGTCATACTCTCGGAGGGAATAGTCATCTTCGAAAAAAGAGACTATCTATTCAACACTAAAATATTTTACAAATCGGACCATCGATTACTGAGATTAGCGCGTTCAAACAAACAAACAAACTCTTCATCTATATAATATTAGTATAGATAATTTGAAGCGCTCTATGTAGTACTCATTTCTATAAGAAAACATAGCCATATTCATCATTATCATATTAGACATTGGAAGATCACTAGCCTGCCCTAATTGCCTCGCTGAGTAATCGTATTAGCAATCGCATAGCGTAGTTTTCGCGACAGGGATGCTATTGCCCAGCCCCGCAATGCGAATTTGAGCTGCCCTGTTTCGGATGTACATACCGCCATCTGTCGGTTCTGGTACCTTAGCCGCCTCTAACGACACCTGGTACTGGTAGAGGTACTATTCTACTCTACCAGTACCACACGGCAAGCTTAGCTTATAATTGACTGATAAAGCTATCAATTATTACAATGATTTTATAAATCGGTCATATTTTCTTTGAGTTTATTCGACATAACTACACAAAAATATAAATCTTGCTTGTATTAATCTTAAAAGTTTTCAAAAGGGACTATAAATCCTATATTACCAAATATCAAATGAGAAAACCCAACATGTGTTTGGTATACTTAGCTGCTTTCTTATTCTTAAGGAACTTTTGTTACTCCAGGAAGAAGTACATGCTGACAGCCAACATTCGCAAAAAGCCGTGCCAATTCCTTAGAGACAAATAAAAGTGAGATTTATCTCACGGCAACATGTCTCCGGAAAATAAAATATTTTATATAAATCCAGAATACTAATAATCTTTGTGCCAATTTTATCTGGTTTGCTTCACTCGACCCTACGTGTAAAAGTAACGAACATCCATCATCACATCAGCCGATGGATGGCCACTGCTGGACATAGGCCTCTCCAAGACAGGTGGAATTTTGCTCGTAATTTCCGCGCTGAGCAAGCGTGTTGGCAATCGTAGATCACAGGTTTCGAGACGGGAATGCTGCTGCCCCGTTTTGTGCATATTGGTTGTAATGTATCGGATGGATATACCCACCACCTGTCGGTTCTGGTACCTTAGTCGCCTCTTACGAGACCTTGTATAGGGGGAGGTACTTTCTACTCTGCCGGTACGAACTTCTTACATTTTGGTATACACTTAAAAAATGCGAAAACAAAGCAAGCAAATCAAAATTATTATACTAACTGAACGTACTTTTTCAAAGAAAAGAAATTTGTATATATCAAATTACACAAATGGATATGTGAAACCAATGAAGTAAAACTTTCTACGCCAACTTTATATCTGGCTTCATTAATAAACGTTTTCGACATCTCCTCGGCAACTTCCCGAAAACCTCTGAACAAACTAAGTTAGTGCCAACTCCGACCTCCTGAGTGCGCCGTCTTCGCAAACTGACGACTCCATGTTTTCACTCTACTTATTCTTCTGTAAGTATTCTTGGGACAAAGTTGATCGAGAAAATTCGAACAATCCAATCTTTTCGCGTCTCAAACCAATTGGTCTGTCAGAAGTAGTTTTGTTCAAGGTGTTGCCTTACTTTACAACTAGGATGGAAAGTTTGGCATTACCTTAGGAGTAATTTTACTAGAGGTAATTTTACTTTCTCCACTGCCAAATAGAGGCAGTGTTCCGGTTTAAAGGGTGGGAGAGGCAGTAATATTACAGGATAATATGACAGAATATCTTCAAGACACAAGGTTAGAAACGCGCTAGTAATATTAGAAGCATCTATAGGCTGCTGTGTTATTTGTTTGACGACCTAAATAAAAAAATGCATACAGTTCGAGTAATGGGCTATGCAGCCTATACAGAAAGAGAACACTTACGCGTCATCAACTTTTAGATCTCATCATTCAGTAATTTCTGTCTTTCCACCTTACCAATAGGAAAAGATCAATGGGGCACTTTTGTTAAAAAATACAAAGATGAGGCATCTACAAAAAGGACTTTTCATTTCTAATACAAAAATCTAGTACAAAATCTCATTTCTAGTACAAAATTCAAGAAACGAAATGACAGCACAATCTCGTAGCAACAGCTTAGCCGATCTCGTATGCCGTGCAAGCTCGCCACAACCCTGATTGCGATGTGTGTCACGCGTCACACGCTGCGTCAGGCGGCCGACACGTCACATCATCCGTCACGTCATTTGCGACACGAGCGCTGACAAACGACAGACCTGATTGTTGCGTGAATTCGTAAAAACTGTTTCCAATTGCTCAGAAGTGTTGGGAGCCTATTTAATTTAGATATAGTGCTTCGGTCTCAAAGATTTTCCATGAAAAAATTAACCGATTTTAATGAGATTTATTTCTATTTCGCTTCTTGGCCAGAGTTATCTGTGTAGACTTTTTTTTTATCATGCTCTACTCAAACTTTGCCGTGATTAAAAAGCATCTTATATTTTGGGGTCGTACCTTGGTTAGGCTAAGGGTTTATCCCTTAGCCTAACCAAGGTACGGCTGGCAATTTGTTTCAATGAAAGCGTAACTAATAGACATAATATGTATGTAATATTTATGATATGATATTTTCCTGCCGTAAAATACAGTCAAAGTATTATTATTAAGTTAATCCTAGCAATACATCGGTGAAATCTGTATTCAAAAGTACAGATCCAAACAATATCCAAAAAGTACAGATATGAACCATATAGATATTATTATTTTCTCTAACAGTTTTAAATTTTTTATATAAGGAAATCAGGATGAATTCATAAAATCATTTTATGCCTCTTCCTGTTACGGGTGTCGTTAGAGGCTACAGATGTATCTGAACCAACAGATGTCGGTGTATCGATCCGAAACAGCGCAACTAGCAAACACACAACGTTGAGGATAGATTACTCTTTGCGATTGCCACAACGCGCAATTATGAGCTAAAATCCTCCTTTATTGGGGTGGTTTAAGTCTAATAGTAAACTTTTTATAGCTGATATTGCTGATTTTGCGAAATCAAGCCAAGGCGGTAGCATCGGCGCGGCCCAACTAAAATCATTCATGCGCGATTCAGGATTTATACAGCGCCGAGTGGTTTAGCAACTAACGCCATCTCTTAGTCAACCTTTAAGTAAATACCCAAGAAGCATAGCAACAACAGCACAAAGTTAAGCACACAATTTCTCATCGAAATCCCAATTTGTATGGACGCGGCGTCGCGCGAAAGTTGTTTTGACGGCTCGTTATAACAGCAAGCTATTAATCAAGCCGCTCAGGATGCCCGTCACGTGTTGATCTGACAAATGACCACAAGGAGCCGGGAATATAATTGTCCGCTCTTTAACTGTGCAAACACGGTTTGACAGTCGTGTATTGTGTCATTGCGTCACTCTCACCTCTTTCTACAAAACAGCAGCGTTCGCATCGCTGTGGTCCGGTTTGAAGGGTGAGAGACGCAGTGAAATCACTGGGTAATGTGACAATATATCTTCAAGTCAAAACATGTTCAGCAGTTTAGATATTCATCCTGCGACACGTTATTTTTATATATAAAAATAAATAAGAGATCCCTACTACTAAATTGTAACACGCCAGTCAGTGTTTTGCGCCAAGTGATAGCGGTGTTAAAGTTAAGAAAATAATTATTAAATCTTGATGAAAATTGGTAAGTAGATAGATCAGGTCAATGTAAGATGTAGTGTGATTTTTTTTTAAAACAAAATAAATAAGGATTGAATTCACATAAAAGTGGTTGTATTACAGATATCAGACAACACAGGTGTTGCAACTGTAATACTTAAACATATTTTCAACACTCAGAGTTTACCGATTTTATTTTATAAGCACTCATTTCAGTACTTTTAATAATATTTATAGACTATTAACACGCCAATCTTTACTTAAACTTTATAGACAAATCCTCTAAGTTATTCAGTCCTAATATAAAAAAAACTTCTAAGGTCCTCTATCCACCGCAGTTGCGCAAACCATATTTTCCTTCTGCTTATCGTAGAAACAAAATATAAAACTTTCGATAGGAAATATACCATTTTTTAAGCACGAAAAAGTATGAAGTTTCATTACAAAAAAATCTTCAAACGATAGTCAAGGAAAGGTTGGCTTTAGTAGTTAACTACATAGTCGTTAGGTACCTACAGAGTAGTATCTCCGCATGTACCAGGTGTCTCAAGAGGCGACTGAGGTGCCGAAGTCAATCGATGGCGGTATATCCATCCTCAACCGGGTAGCTCATTAACACAGAGTGGGAATAGACAGCAGCATCCCCGTATGGAACGCTCTACGCTAGGCGAGCGCGGGAGTTATAAGCAAAATTCCCACTCTCTTGGCAAAGCTGTCCAACTCTGAAGGTGCAACAGCTGATGACGATAAAAATTCCAACGAAAATCCCGTGAATATTTGTAATGTTATGAATTCATCAAACAAGCATACGGTCCACTTGATGGTAAACGTGGTCGCAGTCTATAGACGCTCGTGTCATCACGAGGATATCACTAGCATGTCGCTAACCCTGTGAACTGAAGATACTATGTCACATTTCCCCAATAATTTCAACTTTCTGCCTCTTTCAACTTTCAAATCGAAACACAGCAATGCGAACACTACAATTTAGCGGAGAAGTAGGTGGGAGTGAGGTACCAATACCTAGAAACTTTGTATCAGGTCTACCTCATGTAAAAACTGTTGCTTAAACTTATGTTAAAATATGACATTCACCAAGAAAGCTGCATTCTTTTGTTTTATTTTTAGCCCAAAGTTTTATAAGCTTAAACTAAAGCTTATAAATAATTAAAGTAAATTACATCATACAAGAAATCGAAATTTGTGAATGGTAGTTTCTAGAGAATGTTGTGTATTGTACTTCCAGACATTGTCCCAGATTTAGGCGTTCCTGATAAGGACAATAAGTTGTGGATTATTATGTTCCTAAAGGTGTCTTTAGTTATTTCCATATACATTTGACTGAACCTTGCCCAAATTAGCTTATATTGACTGTAAATGTAATAAAAAATAAGTGTTCTTTCTGTCTTACTAATCATGCATCGACTTTCTTTCGACATTATTCTTATTTACTCTTTAAATCCCATTGACAGGCCCGATGACGCAAATGGTTCTAGTCCTGTCTAAACTGCCAAGGGTCGTGGTTTCAATCCCCCCCCAGGACAATCATCAATCGTTTTTGTTCTGTGTCTGGGTGTTAAATATGTATTAAAGTATTTGTTTCTTTTCTGGTTTGATGTCCATAATACAAGGGCTTTAATCTAATTGTCACGGAGTCAGATGAATTTATGTGATGTGTGATTTATTTATTTATCCCGATAAGTATAACACTACTATCAAACAAGTTTTTATTTTATTTTATTTGAGTGGATCATCTATGATTAATATAGTAATCAAAACATAGTTTAGAACTAAATATTAAATCGAAATGTACAATCATTTATAGATGAACACAGAACAAGAAAAAATATTTATTTAAAATTCCAGTTTAACATTAAACAGCGAACGTGGTACGCTCAAAAATCAAGTAAATAAGTAAAAACAAGTAAATAAGTACAAAGTATAAAACAAATTGGTTACACTTCAATTACTGCCTGAATTTGATTAAAAATAAAAAAAAGTTAAATACATTTTTAAATTCACACAAATACTTCTAACATTTAGAGTATTTCTCTTCTAATTGATTAGGACACGGCCGCTATATAGAGAGT
>JACJUM010002878.1:17610763-17634196 GCA_020976665.1 Heortia vitessoides
CAGTTCGATCCAACTTTAGAGATATGATAGTCAATATCTCAATTTATAGCCGCAATATTAAAATAGTACCCCAATTTGTACCAAGTGTCATAAGAGGCGACTGAGGTACCGGAACCGACAGATGGCGGTATATTCATCCGAAACAGCGCAGCTTAAATACTACTGAGCGAGGATGGGCAACAGAATCCTCATCGCCAAGTAGCGCTCTGCGATTGCCACCACGCCTGCCCAGCCGGGCAATTATGAGTAAATATCCCCCTATCTTGGGGAGTCACTACCCTCATTTGTGACATGATGATATCCCATCGCATTATCCAGTAATACTGCGACACACCCCTCAAAATGGATCGCCATAATGCGAGCACTGCTATTTAGCGGTAGAAATAGTTGGTACCGATACAGACGGCCTTCGCAAGAAGCCTACCTCGCTGCAAAGACATATTTTGTCAATACAAGCTGTCATTTTAATTGTAATGATAAAAAAGCCAAAAGTATGTTATATCCGTTATTAATCGGCTTCTCATTAACATGAACGTTTAACAATGTCAAAACATTTATTAGATATGATAATGTAGTAGATAAAATATTAGTTTCATTAGTATTAAGAATAGAAATTGTTTTTTTATATCGTTGTAATAGTTGGGCCATGTAATTGTCGTTTTGTCTTGGGTGGGGTAGAAGCGAAGCTCGTTGTTCCAAGTGTTTGTCTGACTAAAAGAAAGGACTTTTATTTAAGCAATAGCTTTTACCGACTGCTTTGCGTATAAAAAAATATTTTCATTAGCATTTTCCGACTTTGACACGTTCAAAACGTGTAAAAATAGAAATATTAAAATGTTAGTATAAAAGTATTAGCACATAAGTCGTTATATTATATAAATTTTGTCTGTCTCGGGTGTGAGGGGGGACAGTTGATTTATTTTCTAGTAAATAACATCTAGCATTTTCATTAGCACTAGCATAAAAATTTTAAAAATCAAGAAAACTAATTTTATCTTCCATAAGTGATAACCTCCAGGATTACATGAACAACGAACGTGTCAAAACGTGTCAACAAGCGTCCAAAGTATCAAATTCCATCAAAATGTATACACCGGTTATGTGAAAGCGTTTCAAACATGATCTCTGTCTATCATACTAATATTATCAATGTATATACACCTTGTATACGTGTTTGTATGTCCGTCTTTCAAGGGAAAACAGAGCGACGAATTGACGTGATTCTTTTAAGTTGATATACCTAAAGGTATGGAGAATGATATATGATATGTAAGGAGCATTCAGCAATTTTTAAGGTTAAAATCAAAAATTGGAAAGCGACTGTGGTTAACAAAAAGGCTTTTTTTTTAATCTGCCCTTTAAAAGAAGGAGTGAGAATTTACATGTGACTTCGCAATTTTCAATGTTTAAAACTAAAAATCGATACACACTCTTTTTAACCAACCAGAAACGTCTGCCTTACTTTTTTAGAAATCTCCTAGCCCCTAGAATAGGGTACAGAAATTTGTTAACCATGTTAACTCGAATTTGACGCGAGCGAAGCCGCGAGCAAATGCTAGTATTAGTATGAAAACAAACAAGCATCCGATGTACTATCGCAAAATATCGGCGACTGTAACACAATATTGTAGAAGCTAAACCAAACCACTCAGCCTAAACCTGCTTTTAACCAAATGGCTTGATCGCCATCACAGTTATGGCGCTAAGTGAAACAGGGAGAGTTTTTATTGTTTCCCTGTCAGTGCTCAAGCAATATTAACTTGATGTATGATAGAATGCTTAAGATTGTGTGCTCCGCGAATATCAGCTTTATTGAGACAAATTAACGTGCCTTTTAACATATTTAAACAATAGAAGATAAGAGATGAGGATCATGCTGGACACCCCAGCCCTGACACATTTGATTGACACTTCGCACTTCGGATAGATATACCGCCATCTAGAGTATATATAGAGAGATATACTCGGGAGTCACAGTATTTAAATCGCAGACAATGATATCATCATTACAGCCATTGGAAGTTCATTGCTGGACATAGGCCTCCCCAAAAAAGGGGGAATATTGAACATAATTGCCGCGTTAGCAAGCGTGCTAGTAATCGCAGAGCGCAGCTTGCGCAGCGGGGATGCTGCTGCCCATCGCGACCCTATGCATTTGAGCTACGCTGTCTCGGATGAATATACCGCCATTTGTCGGTTCTAGTGCCTTAGTCGCCCCTTGCGACACCTGGTACAGAGGGAGGTATTATTCTACTGTGGTACCACACACGATATAAAGCTACAATAACCAACAAAAATATTTAAGATAACTCTTCAATAAATTCGTAAATAAACTTTATGTTGCTAGATAGACTATTTTTTATATCAACAAAATTTTAGAGTTGTGTTCACATCACATTCATTTCACACATTCATCATCACATCTATAAAAACAGACTGTAAACGACTATTAAAACTTGTCTTCCACACATCGCCTGCATTGGTACCTCACTCTCACCTATTTCTACCGTAGTGTTTGCATTGCCGTGTTCCGGTTTGAAAGGTGAAAGAGGCATTGAAATTACTGAGTAATGTGACATATTATCTTCAAGTATCCAGGTTGGCAACGCGCTAGCGATATTTTTATGATGCAGTGACACCTACAATCACGCGGACTAAACAAGCGGTTTCTTGACTTAATCACATAACAATAACATTAAGAAAATAACTGCCCGTATCGTTCTAAATCACCATTTATGAAAAACAAATCCACAAGAGCAAACCTCTATGTATTCTTAGGGGATTTTTGTCACGGACCTGGTTAGTTTCCGTAAGCATGTATGATCCCGCACAGCCAGTACTCGGGCAAGGACTTGTCCGAAACGTTTTTTCGAAACAAGAACAGTTAATACTGATTGTTTGTTTGGAGTTGTAATTTTTTGCAATGACTCACAATGGCAATGACGGATGGGAAGCCATGATTAGATACAATAATTGTTAATGATCGTGATCGCGTCATCGTTTATTTAACCATTCGTTGGACGAGGAAAATGTGTAGCTACAATGAGAAAAACTGATTTTAATTTTGTGACTACTTTGCATTGAAAATATTTACTTCAGGTTTTAACTTTATGTATCGAATGTCATAAATTATTGTTGTAAGGGCCAACGAGCAGGTTAACAGGAAGAACAAAAACAATTGAGACAAAGAAAATAAAACAATAACTTTGTTATAACTTCATTATTTGTTCTTTTTAATTATCTTTAAGCTGTTAACAAATATTATTGAAATTGAATACTCTTTTCTTGAAACTATTACCTTTTATTATTATTATTATAATATTACTATTAATATAATTAGTCAGAAATAAATAAATACAAAAAAATGTTTGCTGATATGTCCCTTACGCCGATTGAATTTCTTACCGTCGATATCATACCGAAGGAACTCTAGTTAATCCGGAAAGAAGTCTTATAATACGCTCTGATTGCTGAAATGTAGAAAAATATTTTACAGTTTCTTGAATGCTTTCAAGAAACTGCCATTTATTTACCTCTTTCAGACGCTATGAGATAACCACCACGACATCATATGTATACATAACATTTTTATAATTAATAAACATAATTAATTAATTAATTATTATTTACCTTTGGCAGTGAGGTACCAGCAGAAAATAATGGTACCTCCCGCTGTACCAGGTGTCGTAAAAAGCGACTAATGTTGCGCGACAATATATGATACGATAAAAAAATTACCTTTTAGACCGATTTTCATAATATTAGCATAGATATAAAGATGACAATTTGAATTTGGACCTTGTAATATTTATAAATTGTGACAAGAACACCTATCGGGCAACTAGTTGCACAAAAAAATCAAACATTTTGTTGTTTACAGCAAACAAACTTAATACTTTAATATAAATTATTGTTTCAGAGTTTTTTTATAATCCACTAACTGTCCTGGCAAACGGCAAAAGTTGCTCTGCCATAAAAATAATATTAAATGGATAAATTACTATAACAACTACTAAAACATAGGGGGTTGGTGATAAAAGGGTGAAAATTTAGGCCACATTATAAAAATAAATATCTGATAACCTAAAAACAGTTAGTGTTGGACAACCCTTATCACTTAGGGGTATGGAAAATAGCCGTTCAGACCTACAGAATATGCATATACGATTTCATAAGAATCAGTCGAACCGTTTCGGAGGTGTTTGGTAACTAACACTGCGACACGAGAATTTTATATATTAAACGCATTGGTACCTTTACCATTGCGGACTTTTTTGGAGACTTTTTGAAGTATACAATACATTTTTTTATCTAGGCGAGTTCAGCCAGTGTTTGCAATGTAATTGCAAGAAAATATTGTTCATTTCCAGGATCCCATTGGAAACCTTTTAAATCAGTGATTCTCTGCTATATTCTACATGTATTCTACGCATAATGTTATTATTAAAATAACTGGGATAAATGAAATAGACGTAATTGCGTTTCTGTGTAATAATGAAAGTATTACTTACAATATGCATTTTCTTTACATTTAAACAATTACATGAAGTTATTATATTCAACAAAATATTACTTTATATAGGGACAGACAGACAGGGGAAAGGCTTTGTTTTATACTAGGTAGTGAATTTAATCAACACAATAAACAACAGTAGAATACAACCTAAGCTAGGGAGTCTAACAGATTCGCCCGCCTTTTGTTTCGTGCCCGCAATCTTCACCGCAACAACATGATATTAAGCCTAATAATGCTGGGAAGGTGTCGATGCATGCACGCGTGCGCACGCACAAAGGACCTGCGCCGGCGCCGCACCGCGCTAGTTGCTTCGACCCGGTCTAACTGTGATGTGTTTTAGTACCTAGCAACTGTCGCGAGGTACCGTCACACGGCCGTAAATTCAGGTAGCTCTCATGATTTTTGAACTCTTTCCTTGGATCCTTGACTATATATATGTATTTATATAATTTTTATAGTGTTAAGGAATGAGTAAATGTAGTTTTAACAATTTACTAATTAAACATTTATATTTAGTAAAATAGATAATTGAAATTTTGAGTGTGTAATGTAAGTTTGTTAATAGCTTTATATGCTATTTTCTTACTAAAACATGAGCATCCTTAAGCATCCTTGAATTGTGTTTTTGTCATATTATACAATTTTTTTTTGTGCAAATCAATAATAATGTATTTATTCAAAATCTACACAACAATTTTCCTCTTATTTTTAAATCACAAATTATAGACAAAAACGTTGAACTAAAAAGAAATATACATTGACAGCTGCGGTAGTATTAACTGTGAGTAGACGTCAGCATCATAAGGTACATACAAAATCGAAGTGTAATAACAAAGTAAATATAGAAAAGTAAATAAAGAATTGTGAAATTAAAATATTATTATTATAAATGCGAGAGTCAGGATGGATGTTTTCAACTCTAGACCAGAACAGAGCGTGGACGAAATTGGCGAAGCTATGCTCCCGATCATGTACGTATTGTTTATTTTCACTGCTACGTATTTGGCGTCAATAGAAGGTAATAAATTTTTATTTCATATGGGGTTCGTAGTGCTATGAGGTACCGGCAGAATAGAATAGTACCTCCCACTGCACCAGGTGTCGTAAGAGGCGACTGAGGTACCAGAACCGACAGATGGCGGTATATCCATCCGAAACAGTGCAGCTCAAATACACAGGGCGGGGACGGGCAGCAGCACCCCCGTCGCGATCGCTGACTTGTCTTAGAAAGGCTTATGTCCAGGAGTGGACTTCCAATGTCTAGTATGATGATGATATGGTGTTCTTGGTGTGATGGCGACTTGAGGCACGGGATTCCATAGTTACAGACGGTATATGTGTAATGAAATGTCATTCTATGTATCGAAGACTAGATAGGGGCCGCACCGGACAGCATTACGTGGTTCAAAACCAGATTGACGTTTATCGTAATGTACCTATAATCAATATGCTGATAAAGATATGTCTGTCATCACTCTAGGACTGCCACCACACCAAGCGTGACAAATATTGGAAACAACCCCGCAACAATATGACTAATTCATTTAAATATTCACATTACACCTCACACATTGACCTTATTCCTTGGTTAGTCGCTTAAAGCACTTGTGTACGGACATCAGACAACTGAGGAATCTAAACTAATATTATGAATCTGAAGAGTTTGTTTGTTTGTTTGAACGCGTTAATCGCTGGAACCGGTGGTCCGACTTCAAAAAAGTCCATTTATCGAGAAGGGCTACATTTTTTATTTATAGAAAATTAGGGTAAAATCTGGTTACCAGCGATGACCTACAGCAGCGAAACGTACCATCATTAGCCATTTACCAATAGCCTCTAAGGCAACTCAAAATAGCAAATCCAGCTATGGAGAGGGCAATGCTCGGAGCCTCTTTGCGCGATCGATTCAGGAATGAGGAGATACATAACAGAACCAAAGTTACTAACATTGCCCGGAGAATTAAAATGTTGAGGTGACAGTGGGCAGAGCGCTTGGTATGCAGAACTGATGGCCGACGAAGTTGTAAGGTTCTGGAATAGAGACCACAGGTAATCTAACTAAAACCGCAGAATCGCGCTAGATTCCGGTCAAAATAAACAGAACAAATATAAATATCACAATATAAATGTTTGTATCGGGTGAATTGATCCTACGACACTTGGCGTATAAGATAGGATCAATACCAGGCCATCAGGCCATCAGGCCAGTCATCAATTTCTGGCTTATACAATATGGTGCCCATAACATCTCAAGTATTGAACTCAAACAATATTTATTCAAGTAATTCTAGCACAATACTGAATTTTAAATGCAATTTCGTTCATATGAAGTGGTTATTGTGGTTCTATCTGTAAGTACTTTATCCGGCACGGAGCGTGAACACAAACCGCAGCTGGGGATATCCCGGACTTTAATAACATCAAACAACAATGTGTTTATTATACTTACTTATATGTACGCGTTAACGTAATGTTCTCGTGAAAATTAACCACAAAATGAAGTATAAACGAGAACCCACTCATTAAACAACTATCATCAACAGCTATTGGAAGTTTACTACTAGACTTCGCATGGAACAGAACTTATATAAACGTCGTCTGCATTGGTACCTCACTCTCACTTATTTCTACCGCCATATAGCAGTGTTCGCATTGATGAAATCCGGTTTGATGGGAAAGGAGGCAGTGAAATTACCGGGTAATGTTTAAGAAAGGGTGCAACTCTTTTCAAGTGACAGGCAATATAATTGTGCTACTGAGATCTTAGTACACACGTCGACATTTCCGTCGTATTCCTTTTGTCGTTTCATCTTACTGCGTTTTTATATTTGACGTGTCTGTAGCGTTACGTTACGATAACTGTTTTCACGACATCTTATTTTGATAAGTATAAGCTATAGTAATTTGATATCCGGAACACAAGAGCTTTGAGCAACTTATCTCGGAATAAATGTGCTGGGAAATCCACCGGCGTTTCCGTTTGAACACCACTGTGGTAAACCAAGATCTAATCCGTAACGGGAAAACCTTGAAACACCTCGGGTACTCGGTCTCAAGTTTGCCAGACAGAAACTGTGCCAATAAATTAACATGAACTTGCCGAATTTGTAATTCCACACTGCCTGGGATCTGTTCGTAACGAGATCACCGATATATATCTTCATCTTCTTAACGAATTAAAGACATAATCAGATTTATGGCCTCGAGGTACCGACAGAGTAGAATAGTACCTCACCCTGTACCAGGAGGTAAAGGCGACTAAGGTACTGAAACCGACAGGTGGCGGTATATCCGAGCAACAGGGCTGGATCGGTAGTCTTTAAGAGATTTCCAACCGTAAACCATCCAAACCAAGTCATATCCATCTTTTTTGGGGAAGCCTATAAGCAGCTGTGGGTTCTACGGATGCTATTATGATAATGATGATTTTTTTTTAGAAAATTTGGAGGATGACACTGGAATAGACAATATCAGCCGTAAGGTACCGACAAAATAAAGTAGTACTTCCCACTGAAAAACACAAAATAAGTCATAAAAAAGATAAACCCTACGATAAGATAAATTAAGAGAGTAATACACAAATAATAATACTATTAAACTCAAATATCTCATACATTGTTCTGACTCCATGGTAAGTGGTAGAGGAATCACAAATATGCTACTTGAAGACATATATTTAACACCCAGACACAGAACAAATACAAATATAATCTCATATATTTACTATGGGTGGGAATCGAATCCACGATTCTGTGCGCACAAGATAGATCACTACCATCTGCATCAACAGTTCCATTAAAAAGCACACATGGGACTCACATTATAGATAATAATAATAATAATTAAATTCACAGAACATCTCATAGATTAACCTGACTCCGAGACAGGTCGTCTAAAGCACTTGTGTTACTGACAACAGAGTCATCACAAATATATTAAATATATCACATACAAATATTTCAAACACAAATAAAAACATAAATAGTCATAATAAAAATAACTGTCCTGGATGGGGATCGAAGCTACGACCCTTAGCGTATAATATAAGAATACCCTACCTAATGCGCTATCAGATACTACCAATATTTAATCTCTAACTAAAAAAACTGAAGTCCAAAGAAATTCCTCCCACGATAGCAATGGCGGCTCTATCAATAGTTATTACTGATAGAGCAAATTATAAAAAAAAATGTCTTCATACAGAGAACCCGTAATAGCTTCTCTCAGGACTCCTACACTGTAATTAAAGGCAAAAGAAAGGTTATTAAAACATTTCATCCGATATCCTTTGAAAGTGATCTTGTGACTTAGGATGTGATGCTTTTAGATTCTATACTCTCAATCAACGGTTATGTATAAGATATATTAATCAATGAGCAAGTTATGTATATATGAATGGTGTGTGGTACCGGCAGAGTAGAATAGTACCTCCCCCTGTAACAAGTGTTGTAAGAGGTGATGAGGTAGCGCAACCGGCAAGTGGCGGTATATCCACTTGAGATACTATAGCAACACGCAGAGAGAGATGGGCGGGGATGGGCAGCAGCATTCCCGTCGCGAAGCTCTGCAATTGCCACTACGCCTGCTGTACGCAGCATATTAATGCTAAATTGCCCCCTTCACTTGGAGGCCTATGTCCAGCAGTGGATGTCATACGGCTGCTTCGATGATGATGATGATGATGATGATGATAATGATGAATGTATGAGAAAAGACGCCTGAATTTATTTTGCTGGTATGTTTATAATGCCAACGAAAACAGTTGCATTTATTTGAATACATTGTAGCGTCGGTTTAGATTCGCTTTATTTTTTAATCGCTTTATTTACTGAACATGTTAAATATTCTTTGGATTTTTATTCGACTGTTCCGATCCGACCATCCAGCAGCAGCATTCACGTCGCGAAAGCTGCGCTCTGCGATTGCCGACACGCTTGCCCAGCGCGGCAATTATGGGCAAAATTACCCCTTTCTTGGGTATGTCTATGTCTAGCAGTAGACTTCCATTGGCTTTATGCACAAAAAATGCTGAATTATATTTAAGATGATATTAATTAGAAAAATAATCAACTAATCTCTGGTGTCTGTAGCACAACGATAGTGGTTGCAGATTCGAGTCCAGCCTGACACAAGTTGATTTCTTTTTAGTATATATCATCTTAGCAAGAAGTAACTTCACAAGAACCGTTCCAAAACATCATATTATTTTCTTTGCTGGAGAAATTTATACTGGACTCTCAGTCGTCAATTCCAGCGCCAACAGAAGAGGTGGCGAAACTTTATCTTCATGTCCCACCGACTCCCGCAGGGTTCACGGGATCTAAGCAGGAAAATAAACCAGTACAAATCCTTAGTCCCATGCATCACAAAGCAAACATATTACAAATCCAATAATAAAAATGGAAAACGTAATTGCATCCAACAAATCACACAACCGCCAGCAGATAAAGAAATCAAACAAAAAATTCAACGTGCTGCTTCAATGCTAGGGGAACATCTAAATCATGCGAGCGCAATTTTTAATATGGGAATATTGTAAATTGCGCTAGCGTAAACCAACTTGCTATCAGTAAATGGAATCTCATTAAGAACGTCTACTTTGATGGCTAATTAAGGGCATTAAAGTGCTCTCGGATATAAGTAAAATCCATAATTGATGCCGAAACACGATTTAATTATATGAGTGGAAGGAAGAAGGAAGGAAGTTAAAGCGCATGGTTCGACAGTCAAAGTTTACCCCTTTCAGGTAATTAAAGCTAAAATGATAACAAAACATTTATCATTAAAATTAAACATTCAAACGCAATTTGGGACGACTGAGAAATGTTGTCTAATTTTATAATGACGAAAGATTTATTTCCTTGATTAAACTTCTCTTTTAACGGCTCGGAAACGCGGTTTATTTAACGTTATAAGATTTTCTTTGACGTTTCTTTTACCTTGCGGCAACTGTTCTCAAGTACACGTTAACGGGTAAATGTAAGAAAGATTTGATTATTTATTTGTGAAACCTGTATTTTTTTGTAGGACATAGTTTTGTACGCTCAAAACATTATTTAAATAGTGTCTCAACTCGGTTCTGAAAAAAGCAACATATATGTTACTATTAAAGCCCGTATTGCGGTAAATCTTCTAAGTTACCGGTACAGCCTAGAATTTAAAGGTACATACAGCTAAGGATTTACCGGTACAGCCTACGATTTACCAACACACGTTGGTAAATATTAATACCTAATACTAAAATGAAGGAGCAACACGAAAAGAAACCCGCGCTTCACCCACATCACGTAGTATTGTCTTGTGGTGAGCGAATACCATCTGCGACTATTACACACGAGAGACTCGCATCCCATGACAGAAATTCCATCTCTATATAATATATATTATTTCTTTTTAAAAATAAATATACATCGCTATTTCTAACAATGACCAATATGTGTAGGTAAATCCTAAGTTGTACCGGTAAACTATATTATTTACCGTAATTCGGGCTTTTACAGTAACAAATGTAATAAGAGTATTTAAAAATTCTATTTATAAATTAAATTCGAAGATATTTGTGGTATCGCTAGACAGATCTTGTGACAGACAACACTTAATAAATTCCTCCTATTTGAGATATTGTTGCTGTGAAATCCGATGACATAGCCGAGGGTCAATTTTCAGCAGACGGATCGAAAGTAGATCAGAAGTTTAAATGGTTTTTAATATAATTAATTTAATCGTTTATTAGATAAATACTTCATTGGAAGTTTATTTTACTAATTCCAAGGAGCTAGGTTATTTTAAAATTTGTAATGTGTTCGTAGTGTGACCATCCACGACACCAGTGATTTAATTTACTTATATCGGAGTCAGGTAAAAAATCAACAAAAGTACAAAATTAATATCAAAGAAAAAATTATATTAAATGTGATCTGAAAAATTTATGGCACAAAATTCCACTTCCATAGCCGTGACAGCATCAGGCAATCAAAGACTAATATAATATAATATATAATAGAGAATAGTATATAATATGAATATATATATAGTATATAATACATAAGTTCAATATACATATATAATATATAATCCACGTCTAGTTAGTCTATCACAAACGCATCAGTGGTTAAAATGATCGATTGCCGACACCAATTCCTTTTGTTTAATGATCATTCGATTTATTGCGCATACGCAATGCTTTGCGCTGAGTCATTACTGATGATACAGCTACTTACTTTGAAATATATTATTCAACATTCACAACAGAAGAACTTTGTGAAAATGTGAACAAAATTTTTTGTCTATATTAAATGCAACATATATTTGTCAATTCAGATTTTTCACACTTGATACGTAAAAATATAGAGTATATAGACTTTTTTTTATTTTTAAAACAGAACTGTTTCGTTTTCCAACTCTAAATAAACGAAAGAGATTAGGCCTTGTAGAATTGTTATGAAACAGACCTATGAAAAGACCTATTGAAGGCATTCTGTTATACTCATAAATATTTGACAACAAAGTGAATTCTTTTTATATATTTCAAAAATATCAAATATCATCTCGATATCCGCCGTAGAATATCCAAGGCCTCTCAGAGAATCAACATTTCGGTGGGTTTACCTTGCTGGGTAGGTGTGGTGGAATTCTCTGAGAATAATTTCGTGACAGATGCCTCTGCTCAACCCCGCCCTGTTAGTCATACCACCGTCTGCTACCTTTTATTTCACCTAATAGAGAAATAAGTACTATTAAACGCTACCGGTATTACTAATCCTCAAATATTATAGTTGGAATTACCTTTAAAAGCATACTAACTATTGCATCTCTGACGACCCATCCCTAATGACCTCTAGGTCAAGGTCCTTACATAACGGTCAAGAATAAAGTCACTATAATAAGTTCAAAGCCTATAACTGAACCATATTAAGTTAATAAATGATTTTCTGATAAAATAGCAATTACATTGCCATTAGAGATTGACAGAATTCTAATTAATACCTCGCATATTACATTATTCATAACATTTTTTTTAATATCAGAATCGGAACTTGTTCTGGCCCATCCATCACTGAAGCAAGTAAACATGTCCAATTCGATGACACAATACAAACTTTTATGATTAATGTTCCAAGACGCTATGAGCTTTAAAACGTTCGTAATGCAATCATTTCATGCGAGGTACCACTTGTTGTAAGGGTCCCGACTCATCCATTACACGCATAGTAATATCAGCTCATTTAAAGTCTGACTAAACTTCTTTGTAACTGTGAAGTTCTAATCAATCTAGATTAAGATGATAAAGGGACACGCAAAATTTGATTTGAAAGCACAAAATTTTGGCAATGTTTTGGGATGCGAAAAGGTTTTCAATCCGAATAAGCAAGATGTTTCGTAGGAGAAATGGAACGAGAACGGACATTCTGATGATACGGACGGATATAATGATGCAGGTCACATGAGGTAGACCTCTTATAAAGTTCGTCTGCATTAGTACCTCGCTCTTGCTTATTTCTTACACCAAACAGCAGCGGTTTGAAGAATGAGAGACGCAGTGAAATTACTGGGTAAATGTGACATAGTATCTTCAGTTCACAAGATTGGCGACACGCTAGTGATATCCTCGTGATGACACTAGCGTATATAGGCTGCGGTCACGTTCGCCATCAAACGAACCGTATGCTTGTTTGCTAACTTCATAATATAAAAAATAAAAGTAAATATTATTCAGTCGCCATTACGTTAACAATGCCATTGAAGTCGTTCTAGTTGCTATCGACTAGGCATCAATACTCGATGATCTGGTCAAAGTATTGTCGCCTTTGACATTATTATAGAAATTAATCTTGTATTTAATGGAAGACAAACCCCACGCATTGGTGTAGGAATAAATGAAATACACATTTAGCCACCCACCCCGACTTTGTTCGGGGTTTCGTAAGTTTAATATATTAGTAGTATAATAAATAAATAAATTCTCACAACATCTGACTCCGTGGTAAGTCGCTTAGAGCACGCCTGTTACGGATGCCAAACAACAGAGAAATCACAAGTATACTTGACGGGACCCACCAGGAGTCGTGGGTTCGATCCCCACCCAGAGCAAATATTTATATGATGATATTTGTGTTTGCTCTGTGTATGGGTGTAAAATATATGTATTTAAGTAGTATATTTGTGATTCCTCTGTTGTCTGGCATTCGTAACACAAGTGCTTTAAGCGACTTACCACGGAGTCAGGTCAATGTATGAGATGATGTGGGAATTTATTATAATTATTATTATTATACTACTTAAATACGTATATTTAATACTCTGACACAGTAAAAACAAATATTATCAAATAAATATTTGCTTTGGGTGGGAATCAAACCCACGACCCCTGGCGCACAAGTTAGGATCACTACCACCTGCGCGATCGGGCCTGTCAAAGTATTTAATAACCATACAACGCCATCTGTTAGAATCCTATGGAAATGAATAAAACATGTCGTGTACACATCTCCTAGGTTACCGTCAGTTAGTATTATATTTAATTCTGAATATTATTATAAACGATAATATTAACCTTAAAAAAAGCATATAAAAATTCGTAGCGTTGTTTTCAAGATCTAAGCACACATAGGAACAGACAGAAGGAAGTAAATTTATTTTACACCATATAGGGACGTATTAATTAAAATATTTGTAATTCATATGTTGTCCTATGAGCCGTGAGGTAGCGGCAGAGTAAAATAGTACCTTCCACTGGAACAGGCGACTAAGGTACCAGAACCGACAGATGGCGGTACACTCATCCGAAACAGTGCAGCTCAAATGCATAGGGCGAGGATGGGCAGCAGCATCCCCGTCGCGAAAGTTGCGCTTTGCGATTGCCAACACACCCGGCAACTAAGGTCAAAATTCCTCCTTTCTTGGAGAGACCTATGTCCAGCAGTGGACTTCCAATGGCTGGTATGATGATATTGTCTGATACCCGTAACACAATTACTATCATGTTGTATCAATAAAAAACAAAACAAGTTCTATTAGGGAAATGTTGTTATTAGGGTTCAAAATAGATGACATAAAGCAGAGATCGAGAGCAGGTGAGTGTAAACGTTGTAAAAAAGTGCATGTTATTAAGGTGTTAAAGTTGAGAATGTGAAAGGCAGACATGTCCCGAGCAATCGGCTGATGTGCAAGGCTGACATCCGCGGAATGCAGCGAGAGCGGTGTCGCAACGGATTTACTAACCCTCCTATGGTAAGGCGAAGTTTGCTAGAGGATACATAAGTTAAACAGTGCAGACAGCAGATTAGCGGTTCTGAAATTGTATTACTAGTTAAAACTATTCCTTTGTTAGAACTCGTTTCACTATTATCATACATGCCATTGGATGTCCACTGCTTGACGTAAGCGTTTCCAAGAAACGAGGTATTTTGCTCATAATTGCCGCGTTGGGCAAGCTTGTTCGCAATCGCAGAGCGATAGCTGCGCTTTTCAAATGGATATACCGCCATTCCAAGTATCGTAAAGATGATCGACATCTTTACGATACTTGGAATTTGTTTACCCCAGTTAAAACTAGAAATAGCCAGCTAAAACTAGTATAAGTGATATTCGATTTGAGCATTCGTGATTCTAGTATCAACGCAGGTAAACATTAAAACTAGTTCTTACTAAGAAAGCCATCAGTTTTTCTTGCAGGTTCATTTCTGGTGGGTCGCGATATCTATCTGTTAGATGACTTTTATGATCCCTTAGGTCATATGAGGTCGTCTATACGTTATTCATAATTTTATTTATATATAATTATGCATATACACTTATTGGAAATATTAATGTTTTTATTTTTATTTCATTGACGATTTAAAGGTGCTTATAGTAGACCTACTTAAATAAAGTATATTTGAAAAACGCAATCTACTAACGACAAACCATAGATAAATCCTTATACTTATTAATATAATAAACTCGAATGTTTGTATGTATGTTTGACACTCTTTTACACTGGTACGGCGGAACACATCAGAATGATATATGGCACCGAGATTACTAATAGCCTAGAGTAGTACACAGACGTTTTTATATCGAAATACATATTTTTTAACAACATGACAGATTTCACATTTTATTTTGCTGTATATGGAATTGGCGCAACTGAGTTTAGCCCTCAGGGAGCGACATAGAATTTTTCTCGGAATAAGAATAGTTCTTTAGGGGTACGATGAAATGATTACTGACTAAATTGCGAGTGACATGTTAGTTCAAAGTCAAATTAATTTCTATTTCATCACCTTAGTTTAGCACTAAGAGCAGATTTGGTTTATATCAATCAGAGAACAGATATCGCCTTAAATGTATGGTTGAATACTCGGTTCAGTTTGAGTCGTAATATCTATCTATCAATAACTAAGTTTAGCTCGCGGTTCTTGGAAGAAATATCTGCTTGTAAACATGATGTTATAGTACTCAATAAACTTGTCAGATAAGGACGATTGTTATCTGCATGTACCTTCTGAATTATTTACTGTTTCCCATTATATTGCGTATTACTCAGGTAAGAATATAAATAAAAAATAGACATTAAACAAGACCTTAGTTTGAAGGTATTCGAAGGTACATATATTTGTACACCAAGGATGCTTCCCTTGAAATTGAAAAATAACATATTAATAGAGAAGCTGGTTGGAATAAAGCATCAGCCAGACAAATGTTTTATCTAAAAAAGCCAACATTATAGCAGCACGGGATTACAAAACTGAATTACGGTGCTAATTATGTTTCATTGATGGGAGTTCGAATATTCAAAATTTAATGTGTTTAAATTTAGAACATATTTAAATATGTTCTAAATTTAAATCTGAATATAGAACATGTTTAACAGAATGTTGGATGTATATAACATTACACATTCTGACATAACATTACTGTACCTTAAGAATGAATGTCGTATGGTAATTGAATCGTCGACATTAAATGTAAAACCGAAATATTTTTATAAACGCGTAAACATAAGATAATTAATACTCAATTTATAAAATCAAAAGGTTGAGATGTGTTGAGGGAACACTTTTTTTTATATTTACACACACAATTTGATTCTATAATATTTTTTATATTATAGAATCAGCAAACAAGCATAAGTACTAGGAACTAAGTTAATCCGACGCATGTCCCAGGATATCCCCGACATCAGTCTGAGCGAGATTAGAATGGCCCTGAATTAGCTTAAGGCGCCGGATAATGAAGGAATCACATCTAAGCTTCTGAAAGCAAGTAGAACATCGGTACTTACAGTCCTTTAGAAGCTCTTCAACACCGTCGTTCTCGAAGGTGACGACACTTTGTTAAAGAATCACCGCCCCATCTCGCTCCTAAGCCGCTGTTTTCTAGGGTATTTGCGAATCGTCTAGAATGCAGGTTTAATGACTTCCAATCATCCGAACAAGCCGGTTTCCGAAAGGACTACAGCATTTTAGACCACATCTTTAAGCTGTTCCAAATTATACAAAAGACGGAAGAGTATAGGCCATTATACTTGACGCTTGTGGATTATGATAAAGCCTTCGATTCAGTTGAGACGTAACGAGACTATCGGTACATCGAAGTGTTTGTATGACAACACCACTATGTTGGTCCGAGTACAGAAGCAGAGTTCGAAGGCTGAGTGCTCAAAAAAGGGGTTTTACACGAGGAGAAGTCATATCTCTGATACTGTTTAATACCACTTTGGAAAACGCCTTCAAGCTCCTGGAGTGGTAAGGACTAGGCATCTATATTAATAACGAATTCATTACTCACGTTCGATTTGTCGACGATATTGTAGTTATGTGTAGAATTCATGGAAGATTTGAGCTCGATGATAAAATACTTTAATCAAGTTTCTCAACAAGTGAGTCTTAAAATGAACATCAGAAAGACCCAAGTTGTACCCTCTCTAGTGTCAGTTGAAGTCTCGCTTCTTGATGTTGTTGACTCGTATGTATACCTAGGACAGTCCAGTTAGGTAAGTCCAACTTCAAGAGAGAGAGGTCAATATCCGAATCTAACTGGGAAGCGTTCGGAAAACTGCGTAACATATTCTCTTCTATCGAAAGTCTTCGACCAATGTGTATTACCAGCGATGACTTAAGGCAGCGAAATGTGGTCTCTAACTATTGGCATTATTAGCCAACCGAAAATGTATAGAGCTGATGTCGAATGTATAGATGAGGAGGGATAGAGTCGGAGTCCCTGAAAGAGTTTAAGTTACCGACATATTATTGTTTTAGCCCGGCGGATTAGCAAGTTGAAATGGCAGTGGGCAGGGCACTCGCACGTTGAACCGTTGAAAGATGGAGTTCTAAGGTTCAGAAATGGGGACCACGTACTGGCAAGCGCAGCGTATTGCGTCCACCCACGAGGTGGATTAACAATCTACTTAACCGAAGGATCGCATTGGACGCAGGCCGCATACGCTTGGTCCTATTGAAAATGACTTGGGGAGGCCTATGTCCAGCAGTGGACGCCTTGCAGCTGATATGATGTAACAAGCATAAAGTCTGCTTAATGATCAACGTGACCGCAGCTTATAAACGTTCGTGTCATCACGATATCACTAGATTGTCGCCAACCTTGTGAATCCGAACACAGCAATAATATGTGAGAGGTACCAATACAGACGACTTATTTAAGAGATCTACCTCTTGTAGATCTTTTTCATACGCTCGTATATAAAAGGATTAATATAAACGAGGCAAGTAAGGGAAAGAACACCGGAGCAAGAACCTATGTCTATCATTAGGGATTTTATAAAATTCTACGAACTAAGATATCAACCATTGCCTGGGCAGAGATGGGGAGCCATTATTTCTTGGGGTGACCTGTAACCAGCTGTGGATGTTCTTGGACTACTATGATAATGATGATGATGACGACAATGATGAATTTACTGGATTGGACTGCATTGAAGTTCTTTACAGTCAGTAATAATATTTTTAAAAGACATATAAATAAATGATGGCCATATGTTTCGAAACTATATGAAAGGCATGATTTTGCTCAGTGTCTCCGAGCAATATGCTCATATGTAGCAAACATTTCTATGTATACTTTATAGCCGCGTGCGTAAAGCATTTCGCTTTACTACGACGTAAAATGTGGACCATAAAACATGTCTGGTTTGATCTCGTTCTAAATAATTTAACTTAATGAATATCAAGTCCTTTGGAGACCAACTGGATCTGCTTCTGAATAGACTTATCTAAAACCAAATAAATAATTTAATAATCGAAATCTAGTCAATAAACACCAAATTCTCTGAAACAAAAAAACTAAACTCGATTTTTATTTATTTAAGTAGGCCTGCTACAAAAATAAAATAATAATAACAATTCCAATAAGGAAGCGATAAAATGCATAATTATATGACCCAAGAGAACATAAAAGTCATCTAACACATAGATAATTTAAGTTTTCTGCATAACGCTACCAGAAAGGAACCTGCAAGAAAAACTGGTGATGATAAGGGTTCCACCTTCACCACCTACGTTATGAATCCCCTACCTGTGTCAACGTTAATAAAACATTATCTTTAAATTATACATCACCCTAATTTACTAGAGACGAAAGGACATGCCTGAGCGTAGTGTTGCCATCGAGAAATAATACACCTACCTGAACCTCTTTGCTCAATAATAATCACCAACTCAAGCGTGAACAAGAAAAAGATGCATCACCTGCACGCGAACGATCACGTGACCCGGCCAAGGCCTCTATAAACTCATTGCACCCCCCCCCCCCCCTCACCCCTCTTTGCCCGTTATTATATAAGTCTTCGTTGCGCGTCCTACCGAAACCATAATGCATACAGACTCATTTTGACGTTCGCTGCCAGCCAATATTGAACACTCTGTGACACCTCCACTTCGATTATTTAACCTGTATAAGCGGAGGTGATGATAACAGCTGCACAGGTCTTCACATTCTGGCGACAAACCATCGAAAGCCAACTGTCTTTGCTGTTATATCAATTTAATATAAATCTTATGCTGTTGTGTTAAGTGCTAATGTATCTACAGAGATCGCGAGCGAGCGTGGGTGGATGCAACGTGCGTAAGATCTTAACACTCGATGCGTAAACTATGTAAATGGACCGATACGTTTGTGGCATATGTGAGGGCAGGCACTCGTCACCGTAAGCAGTTGATCGAATTCATTAAATGTATCATCCCTGATTTTAACTGTTAGATAGTCATTGCTCGACCTAGGCTTACCCAAGAGATTCTTACAAGTTTTTGCATCCAGCAGTTTCAGATCTGCGCTAACCGGCGTGTCTCCATTCTAGAACTCAGCCCTATCAGTCATCAGATCTGAGTGCTATCCTTAATACCGAATCAGTTGTTTTCAATATATCATTTCGAGCGATTGCGCAAAGCTACTTCCAGTATTAAAATAAAATTCACATAACATATCGAACTGACACAGAGATAAGTAGCCTAAAGCACTTGTGCAACCGATAGGACAAAGGAATTACAAATACAATGATCATATATAGATATATTAAACAGCCAGCTACAGGACAAATACAAATGTTCATCACATAAACGTTTGTCCTGGGTGGGGGATCGAAACCGTGACCTTTGGAGTACAGGACAAAATATTACCGCAAGTAATGTTCTTTCTATTACCAGATGTTTTAAGTCAGTCATTTAGCTAGTCAGTCAGGTCAATTTGAATGCGACGGACAGGTCTGAGAAAACACGTCTGGAAGTATTTCCTCTCAAGTTATGAGAAGAAGGTACGAGGAAAACATTCTCAATTGTGGCTATTGTCACTCGAAGCAACACTGTGCACAATATTGAACATTGCATTTTTAGGGGAAAAAGATAATACTGGAGATCATAAAACAACTTGTCCGCTCTTACTTTTCGCCTCGGCTACATTTCTACATTAGAAAAGGATAAACCTTTTGATATTTTTGGAGCAACAGTAGCGGCGATCAGCTACTTTCTCTGGCAGTTTCTTTGAACTGGATCTTGTTAACAACCTCTTCAACTTTTAGATTTAACGTGAACCCCTTATTATAATTCTAAAATTTATATAGGTTTCTTTTTATAATATCAGTGAAATATGGCACCGACGGAAACCGCGACTGAGGTACAGGAACAAAGAGTAAGGATAACCATGAATCCATGAAAATCATGGCAAAATAACCTCTCGGGGAAGTCTTAGTCTACTACTGGACATGGGTCTAGTTAAAAAAGGAAGATTTTGCCCACAATTACCGCACACGGCAGGCGTCATCAATGGGATTGTTGCGCATCCTCGTCTTGTTGCATTTGAGCTACGCTGTTACGGATGCATATACCGCCATCTGTCGGTTTCGGTACCTCTGTCGCCTCTTGCACCTGGTGCAAGGGGAGGGGCAATTCTATGCTGCCGGTACTGCGTGTCCATTTGGTATTAGTGGCAATAGAATTATTTTCTTTATAAATTCCGGATATCCTTTATATTTCAGTAAATATCAGTTATCGACGCATTTATATTCCACGATATTCTTTAAATTCTTTATGGCTTGATGTTTATCATATTCATTGTATCATTATTATGGCCGTGGTACCGGCAAAAAACAAATGGTACCTCCCCTTGTACCAGGTATCGCGAGAGGCGACTCGACAATATCCACCCGAAGCAGTGTGGTTGGCATCATGGTGGGAATGGGCTGCAGCATCTCCGTCACGAAAGCTGCACTCTGCGATTACTAACACGATTGCCCAACGCGGCAATTAAGGGCAATATTCCCCATTTTTCGAGGAGGCCTATATACAGCAATGGACTTTTAATGGCTGATATGATGAAATACAAATTAAATTTTAATTATACATAATTCAAAGTTTGTGTAACGCTAACCGAAAATCAAACCGGCGCACAAATATTTTCATTGCTCGCCAACCCACTAAATCTTCGAGTTGAGAGCACACTTTCTGATTCAGAGGCCTACATAATATCGTCCTGAGAAAACATTTCAAGGCAGAAAATTCCTATCCCCCGCTATTTTCGCTATACGAGAGACGGATCGGAATATTTGAGACCAATATATCAAATTCTATATTTGCTGGCCTTCAACATTCGAGTATAAAACATTTATAGGCAAATATAAAGAACGTTGGATTCTTCATAGCAATAGCATAATGCGGAACTTTCTCTAATCAAATATATGTTTTGTAATCCTTGCTAATAATATAAATGCGAAAGTAACTCTGTCTGTCTGTCTATCTGTTAAGCTTTTCTGCTTAAACCTCTCAACCGATTTTGATAAAATTTGGCATAGACAATTTTAAAACCTTGAGAAAGGACATAGGCTATTTTTTAATTCTAAATAAGGGTTGTAAGGGGTTAAAATGGGGGATGAAAAGTTGTATGAAAGTATCGCAATTTTTAGAACTAGAAACTTAAAACGTATTTTTCAGGCCATTAATTCGATTTAAATAAACATGACAAACAGAGTTTATATAAGTGAAGGTAAAGAGGTATGGTACCCAAAAAAACTAATCAACGCGGACGAAGTCGCGGGCACAGCTAGTTCCAAGTATACCAATAACCGTAATGGTGTCGTAAGATCCGACGGAGGTACCGGAACCGATAGATGGATATCCATTCGAAATAGAGCGGTATAAATGCAAGTGTGAGCTTATGATTTAAAGGCGAGGCTAATGTATCAATATCTCGCGCACCAAATGCCGTAGGTTCGCTCCCCGTTCAATACCAAAAAAATAGCTAATGAACATTTGTTTGTTCTGTGGGTGTTTTAGTATGATACTCGTAATTCCTCTTTTGTCTGGTGACATGAGGTAGCCATATAAATAGCAGTGATCGCATTGCTGAGCTATCGGTTGTAATGTGACATTATATTTATATTATTTTTATATAAGCCACAAGGATGACAACGTGCTAGTGATACCCTTGTAATATAACGAGCGTTTATCGACTTCGGTGACGCTTACTATTAAACGGTCTGTTGGCTTGTTTGTTGAATACAGATATATATATATATATATTTCTTTTATCTACTTACCTCGGTTGGCGTGATGTACTGGCAGGGTATAATAGTACTTCCCTTTGTACCAGATGTCGTAGGAGGCGACTAAGGTACCAGAACCGGCAGATATTGGTATATCCATCCGAGAGATTGTAACTCAAATGCACAGGGCGGGGATGGGCAGCAGCAACCACGTCGAAATAGCTACGCTCTATCTACTATTGCCAACACGATTACCCATTGCAGCAATTTTAGGCTATATTCCCTCTTTTTTGAGGAGGCCTATATCCAGCAGTGGATTTCCAATAATGATGATGATGTAATCCGAGAAATTGTTGCTACACCAACAGGTTTAATAAGTTAATATACCCATTAGTTATCATAGCAGCTGTAGAATATCTAGTGCTAGTCATAGGCCATCTTAAGAAAGAGGTCTCTGTTTGGCAACACGCTTGCCCAGCGTGGTAATTATGGGTAAAATTTTCCCTTTCTTGGGAAGGCCTATGTCCAGCAGTGGACTTTCAATGGCTGTAATGATGATCTCGGAGTCAGGTCAATGTGTGATATGGATGGATCAATGGACTACAAATGATATATTAAGAAGTTGATGATGAGGATATGCAAGTGGTGATATTCATACACACATAACAATGAAACTGAATAACAAATAAAAAATAAAATTAAGTAAGGAATACCAGTTAATATTAGCAACAAGTAATTATGACCACCAATAAACTGGTGAAATCTAGCACAAAGCAATTTTTTAACCGACCAGCTGTTATCGGGTAATAACTGCATGCTTTATTGGAATTTTAAACCTTCGCGCAACATAAACTATTTAACAGGTAATAAATAAAGATATTTTTTTTATTATGATGATCATAATTTTAACGTGAATACGACTGGAAATCACTTGTATCACCCCAAT
>JACJUM010002878.1:17639196-17671736 GCA_020976665.1 Heortia vitessoides
ACTGACGCTCCTATTGGTCTCAGCATAATGTTATATAGCTTAAAGCCTTCATCTATACATGGACTATCCAGGAAAAAAAGAATTATTCAGATCGGACCAGTAGATCCTGAGATTAGCGCGTTTAAACAAAGAAACAAACAAACAAACTCTTCCGCTTTATAATATTACTATAGATGTATTTACTGCGTTTATTTACACAAATATGTGTGTAAAGTTTATATTTTTTGTACATATATTATCTACGCCACTATATAAATCGTGTAATGGTTGACTGGGATAATACCAACTGGCATTAAGTCCGCCATTTATTCATTTTGTAATATTTTGTGCAATAAAGTTTAATAAATAAATAGTAACGCGTATAACGTGAATATTTGAGTGAGTTTGCTCCATGTTACAGTATCGTCAAACTGAGCGAAAGCACAACCAAAACACCCTTTTATTTGACAAATCACAACACAACCAAGTACATTTACGCGCGACACAAAATATATGAATAGAAAAAAAAACAATTCAGCCCCATATTCCAACAATTTTCTCAGCAGACGTACCCTATTTATTCGTATTAAGATAACATCGAACTTTTGAACATCAATTCAGTTTCATGAGCAGTAGAGTATAAAATTGGCTGGCGTAATCGATATGTTCCCTGGGGAGATGTTAAACGAAAATGAGTTTTATGTGTTTATTGTAAAAGGATGGTTTCCGATGTCGGAGGAGTTTCAGGTCACTGGAACAACTAAGCGTCAACAGGTTGTATCGATCGTGGCGCCATCTAAGCTACAAACTATAATGCAAGTTTCTAAGTTGCTTACTTATCCTACGAGTACGCTTATAAAGGTATATTTATTAGATTTCTTTTTAACTAGTATCGTCGTACCATCCATTGTTTCACACGCGTAGTTTAAGCCATAGGCAGTCCGTATAACATCAGCTATCTGTGAGTGTAGATCCTGTAAAAATCGGTCCAGCCATTTCAGAAATTATCTGGAATACCCAAAGAGACAGACAATTGTTTTGTGTTATTACCATTTTAAGTTAAATATTTAGTGAAAATAATTTAATTAAAATAACAAACCAAGACTTCAATTTTATTTTTAATTTGACACATATGGTAGTTGTCAAGATAGATTCCATACTCGCAAAACAATATTATAAATGTTAAAGTAAGGTTTGTTTGCTTGTTAACCTTTCACGTCATGATCAGTGATATATTGAATTTGACATAACTGCGACAAGCATACAGTTCAAGAAGAAATTGCCTCAAACAACGTTGCAAAAGCATTTAATCAAATGAAAAGACGTCTAATAATTTCAGTAATTTTATGTCGGGATAAAAGATCTGAGTCTATTTTTGAGCCAACATTTACGGCCAAGGCCTATACCTACTGCCCTGGGATGGAAGACTTCCAAAAAGAATCGTGGACGTTAACCACAGCCTTTAAACAACAAATAGATGGCGCTAGTGTCGTTTCTTGTGTTGGTACAATAAACAACACGTTACGTCAACTCCATACATTGTACAATCCTGCATTGTGCTTGCAATGCTTTCACGAAACAAGCTGTAATAATTACTTCATTGCTCTAACTGCCAATGTTCGTGTATGTAGGCTGGGACATCCTAGCCCCTAGTGCGTGATAGCTTATATCTCTCAAACGGCCTTACCACAATTCGCACTTGTACACTAGCCAGGCTTAGCTTAGCTTAACACTACACTCGCCGGCGAATGCGTGATATCCCCTCCTACATTTTTTTTTATTATGAAACCAGGTCGACATACAAGCATACAGTCCACGCAAGCGTCACTGCAGTCCATCAGTGCTCGTAATATATATATCAAGGATATCACTAACGCGTTGCCAACCTTGAGACTTGAGACATGCCACATTCCAAATAGGAATGCAAACACTGCTAATTGGCGGTAGAACAAAGTGAGAGTGTATGAGGTCTACCTACATCTGTTTGTAGCCCTCTTACAAGACTGCTAAAAAAATCGAGTTTCGTGCCTTAAATGCGCTCTTAAATTATTGCCCCCGTCTTATTCAGATCTCGTGAACCTGTGGGAGGATACAAAGGGCCACTCACTATTGTGCAGCCAGCCCTCTCTCTCCCGGTGACGCTGGAACTAACGTCAGAGTCAGCCAGCATTAGGCTTGTCAAAAAAAATTAAATCTGACAACCGAACTCTTCGCAGATTCTCCTTGTACGCAAACTTGGCGCCATTTCGGCATTTACTAAAGTTTACACACATCAGGAACAGAATTAATTGCAGATGAAAAAATACGTTGTCGCAATATATTTAATAAAACTAATTGCGTAACTACGTTACGTAATTCACATATCATTATCATGGTGGATCGAGGTAGCAGGGGCTTGATGACCTGTATTATATGTATTGTATACCTAGTTCAAGCATCAGTTTCAGACAAACTTGAATTGTGTTGATTCTGTATTGATTGTAAATAACCTGTGTAAGTTTGTGTTCAGAAATGAGTACTTATTATTATTTATTTACAAACTTTTATATTTCTCCTCTAAACAGAATGTCATTGGCCAAGGGCAAGCGACAGAAGCAGAAAATTTAAGTGTTAGTGGAAAAAATACCGGAGGCACTGGAAGAAGAAAGCAATTTTCTTGTAATTGGACAGGTGATTAATACTCGTATTGTAGCTTTTTGAAGAAGATAGAGTAGAGTATATATAGTGGTATAGTTAACGTGTGGAGGCCTTGGGATAATGATTTGGGTATGAGACCTGTTGATGACAATACTATATGTACTCTTTTCGCTCTCCACTGGGATTTAAGTACAACTGCAAGATCAAGATGATATTTGCTTATTTTTTCTGTAATGGTTTTCTGGATATTGCGTGAAATTGGTAGAGCTAAATCAATGAGATATACTATACTCTTTTCTTTATCGTGAATGGTAAAGCTGGGTCTATTGCAATGTACTGTTCGGTTGTTCTGTAAGATCCGGTTTGGTTTATATTTGAAATGGGGGGTTATTTCTAAAATAAAACTAAACTGTATTGCTATATGTTGGTGGGCAATTATTGCAAACTAAAGATGCCGGTGTTTGTAAACAGTTCAAGCGAGCACCGAGCAAGACCCTGTGATGTGTTGTTTGGTCTTGAATATACTGTTGCAACGTCTACTTTTTTTGTTGTTGTCCATTATATCACTGATGTGTACGATCAGAAACAGTCATGACTATATATATATATATATATATAAAAAAGGATATAAATAAACTATATAAAGGATCACATGTTTCCCGTGTAATTACAATATCACTTATAGTTGTGAAACAATTTGAAATATTTGCACCTTACTTTATACTTCATACGGTGTCAGATGTAAACACGTACCTGTAACAATCAATATACAGATAAATAAAGACAATAAAAAGATATGTTTCAAAAAACATGCACACTATTTTTGCATTTTCAAAATAAGCTATCAGTTAAAAGTGAATCTCATAAAAATTCTGATCCGATTAAATGTTTGTGATCTCAACTAATATATATGTTAACGTTTGTTCGTTCTTTATCTCTTCACGCTACATCTTCTCACCTGACCTACATGAAATTTTACAAAAAAGGATCTATAGTACCATTTATACGTAAAAACACCGTATTTTATACACGCTTCATATAAGCATCAATTGTGTGTATGTGTATATGTTTATAATCGACTCATTAAATCGATTTCGACTCATTTACGATGGACATATTTAAGTGAAACTTAGAACACATATCAAGAATCGGTGCCAATACAATATTTCGATAAGACTACATCGATATCCTGGTCAGGATTCTCAGGATGAAAGAAATTCCTCTGTGTAAGAGCAATTGAGACCACGCAGCCTACACATGGGTACCGTTTAATAAGTTTCCAGCTTAAGTACTGTTATAGTTAATATTATTTAATAATAAATCAAACTAAAAAGTGAAAAATATTATATAGTTAAAAAAAACTAAGAAATACGCTATTAAAATACTTCAAACTCAAAAGTATAATCTATTTTTTATAACAAAGTGAAAATAGTCATAAACAAAAAATACTAGTTGAATTCTGAACGAAGCGTGGGTTGTCTTGTGCCATATTTTTCGTAGACCTAGCCGCAATTTTTTCATAATACTACTATATTTTATTCATTGTTATTTTCACTGTTACAATTTTTTTTTACTTTTTAGTTTTATATAATTTTGTATATATTGATATGTTGATAAACAAGCACACGGCCTGCGTGATAGTGAGCGTGACTGCAGGCTATAGACGCTTGTATTATCACAAGGATGTCACTAGTGCGTTGATAACATTGTGCCTTAAGGATACCATTCAAACCGGAACACAGCAATGCGAACACTGCTGTAGAAATAACTGTACCAATGCAGGTTAAAAAACAGGCAACCTTACCAACCAAACATATTTGTGAGAAAATTGGGGTATCGCCGATAATTGCCGTGATGGGGATGCGTGTTGGCAATCGTAGAGCGCAGATTTCGAGACGGCGATGCTGCTAACCATCCCCCCACCCACACCTATTTCTACCGCCGAATAGCAGTGTTCGCATTACTGTTCGCATTACTGTTCCGGTCTGAAGGGTGAGAAACAGTGCATTTACAAAGCAATGCGGCATAATATCTTCAGGTCACAAAATTCGCAACGTGTTAGTGATTGATATCTTTATCATATTACGAGCGTCAGTGACATCCTTGTGATATTACGAACGTCTATCGGCTGCATTGACGCTCTAATAAAATAAAACAAGCTGACTGAATGATTGACTGAAATTTATAAGAGTTAAAATCTAGAAATTTTGCACACGGGTTATAACGACCCTTTTGTTAAAAAAGGAACCCGTGTGTTTTAAGGAAAGTTTTTTGAAAACTGCAGTGCAGTATTAATAAAAATTAGTGAAAAAATCTATAAAGTAAAAACTTGTATACCAAAATCCGTGTACAATAAATAAGTAGGTTATTTTCTTTAGCGTATAAAAACGATGACATCGACGACGAAGTGGGTCACAAAATAAATTAGTTAATTTTCCGAGACAACACGATCAAGAAAGCACTAATTGGAAAGGAGACGCGAAGGGAATACGAACCATTATGTTATATTAACACTGTTCTTTATTGTACAGATGAAAGGAAAGATCTCAAGCCAAAATTTCACTACGAGTATATCACACCATTTCTCATATATTGACCTTACTAAGAGCTAAGTTAAAAGCGTTTGAGTTACGCACATCAGACGACAGAGGAATCACAAGTATTAATAGTTAAATACATATTTTAAACACCCAGACACAGAACATGAGGTAGTACACCCCTTACAAATGTAGATTGCATTGGTACCTCACTCTCACCTATTTTTACCGCCAAATTGAAACTATTTTTACCAAATAGCAGTTTTCGCATTGCTCTTCCGTTTTGCAAGGATAAGATAGACGTAAATTACTGGGTAAATGTGATATAGTATCTTAGCTCACTGGCTTGGCGACACACTAGTGATATCCTTGTGATGTCACTAGCGTCTACAGGCTGCGATCACGTTACCATCAAGCAGACCGTATGTTTGTTAGCTGACTACATAATATAAAAAAAATAATAAACACAAATATCATTATATAAATGTTTGTCTTGGGTGGGGATCGAACCCGCGACTGTTGAGATAGGATACGCATGTGATAGGCATTAGGTTCGCCATATGTATTATTATTCGATAAATTGTGGTATTTTTTATGAAACGGGGTTAGTCTGTATCATCCTGTATCCTGAATCTACGCTCTAGGATTATCACCACGCCTGCCAACCTTATTCAACCTATTGAACAGCCCAATGTTATACCAATATCAATCAATCGCAATCATCACTCGAATCAGCTCGCTAAAATTTTACACCAACTGAACCATATAAGCGAACGTAATATGCGCAAATCAACTCGACAAGCAAATATTTGTGAAACACTGAAGAGTTTTTCTAACCAAAGAATTGCGTTTGCTTGTCAAACAGTCTAACAGAGGCACAATCTCGACAATCGGCGGGCAAACACGCCATTTAGCCCCTCACGATCTCTTCAATACTGTTTGTGTAGATAATTTATTTGTTTATGTCATTTCTTGAAATATCGCAATTTGGTGTTGCGTCTTTTTGCGATCACGCGCCGCCCCATTGTTGTTGTTTGGTCAATAGCTCCACTTCTTTTTTAAATATTTAATTTCAATATATATCTAGACAACACGATCATTGACACTCAACAACCGCATTTTCCATAGAGCATTACATCGTATTGACTAGTGAAGGCGTGCAGATTCTGCCCCAACGAGCGATAGCCGGCAGCCCTAATGCAGCCGGGCTCACTACGTCCGTGCTCTTTTGCTGTATTTAATTTCACTCTCCAACGACGTCCACTCGAGCCGAGGTTGAGCCTTTAGAGTCGCTTAGGCGATCTGTAGCGAAACGCGCCGGCATAACTACGGGGCACGCAGGATAAAAACGGGCATCGGACCTAACAATAGTTTAGTCCGAACAAGAAAAAAATATCATCATCATCATTATATTGGCCATAGAAAGTCCACTTTGGCCACTGGCCTACCCAAGTTTTTTGCCCATAATTTCCGCCCTGGGCAGGCGTGATGGCAATCGCAGAGCGCAATTTTGTGACGAGGAAACTGCTGCCTATCCTCACCCTATAGTATTTAAGCTGCGATATTTCGAATGCGTATATCTCGGTGTCGGTACCTTAATCGCCTCTAACGACACCTGGTACCGAGGGAGGCACTATTTATACTCTGCCGATACCATACGGCTATATTTATATCTATACTAATTGCTTGTTTTTTTATTAAACCAGGTCGACAGATATGCAACACAGTCAGTGACCGCAGCTTGTAGACGCTCGCTTGTAATATCACATGGATGTTACAAGCGCGTTGCTAACCTTGAAGATATTATGTCACAATAACCAGTAATTTCACTGCGTCTCTCACGTTTTAAACCGGAACACAGAAATGTAAATACTCCTATTTGGCGGTAGAAATAGGTAAGAGTGAGGTACTAAAGTAGACGACCATTGTGTGGAAGCTTCACCTGCCTCTAGGCAGTTCAAAGCCTTCTCTATTTAGCCTTATACATTTTAACGACTGTATGTAAGTCTGTATTTTGATATCTAAATAATAACATATTTAATTTTATATATATATATACTCGATCCCACCCCACGATTAAAATCACGAACCCCCACGATTAAAATCATTCTGTCATCTGACGACCTTGACAGTGCCACGCGGCTGCGCGCGGTAATAACACCTCCATGCGCTTGCGCACCGCCTCTGTCGGCCCGGCCGGATTACAACTATATGTGATATAGGCTAACTATTATCTCTCGTCGACCAATTTTTTTTTATTATTATATTTCTGACCATCATGTCAAAATCCAATTCTGACATTCATGTTAGTTGATCATCTCGTCTGACGGTTGTCTTTGGCCTTTGCATTGTTTTCTATGTAAGTCATTCATTAATGTTATTTATGCTAATTTATACTGCATGTTGTGATTACCACAGACGGATTCAATTTAACTTATACTATTATTAAATATTATGATTACTATTAAATAGACCTTGCCAAAGGCACATAGGAATGTCTATTTTAAAAGCAATATATTTTCTATAAATAAAAATAACCCGCCATGCCTTCGCATTGAAGTTAAAAATGGTTATTGAAGGTTATCCCTGAGAGATAGACATATGCTATCACAGACTTTTTTGAAGACCTTTTTAAGGTACACTTTTAAAAGGTGTACCTTATCTCTATAAGATAGATCAAAGTACACTTTAATCTATCTTATAGAGATCAGCCAGCATATGCAATGTAATTGCCAAAAAAAAAATTGTATTTACGATATCGCATTGAAATTGATACCTCTAAAATTACCAGTGTTTTTCCACTATATCATAAATTTCAACCTTTCTCTTCAATCATGTTATCTATAAAATACCGCAAAATACGTTACATAGTTTAAAAAATCTAAGTATTTACATGAACAGACAGCAAAAACCACTTTGTTTTATACTATGTACCAGTAACTCAAATAACCGATGACCTTGAAATCCTTTGGAAATCCATTGAAATCATAAATCATTTGAACAAAGACGGCATTGTGTGGATTACTTTCAAACTTTGCTAATATTTTCTTAACTATATCCAACATAAATTAAGATGTGATAAATTTTGATCATTGGATATTTTGGATAAGATAAATGTGGTCTGCTTGTCTACGAGTATATTGACGACACGTTGATTTCGGTTGAGATTAGAAGACATTCCATAGGGTTTACTTAGGATTGCGCCTTCGATGTAAGTGGTTCCTATTCTTTCGTTTTTGGATGTATCTATATTTTTTTTATTATTCCTGTCGACCAAGTGTTTATAAAGTGATAATATAAAACAAGGTACTTCTTTCAATAGAAATAAAAATCAAGACATTAATTTCTAGCAGAAAAGATTCAAACTGCCTCTTACATTTTGTGTAATGAAAGAAAATATAAAAGTTTCTACTCTACAGCAACCGCACTTACTTTCGACACCTCCTTTTGTTTTTATTAACTTGCAAACTTTCCTATAAGCCTTGTATATAAGCCTCTATATAGAAGAAATTTGCAGATAGCTAGATGACATGTTCACATTTTGCCTTGGGGTGCCGGCAGAGTGGAATAGTACCTCCCCTAGTACCAAGTGTCGACTAAGGTGCCAGTACCGACAGACAGCGGTATATCCACCCGAAAAAGCGTACAGGGCGGGACTGGGTAGCTGCAACCCCGTTGTGAAATTCACGTTTTGCGATTGCCAACACGCTTGCCCAGCGCGGAAATAATGGGCAAATATCCCTCTAATTTGGGGAAGCCTATGTCCAGCAGTAGACTAAATAAATTTTATGATGATGATGATACACCGCCATCTGACGGTTCCGGTACCTCGGTCGCCTCTTACGACACCTGGTACAAATAGAGGACTATTCTTCTCTGTCTATACAACAACTATAATAAATAAATAGAAAATATATAATTTCTTATAATTAGAACCGTCTCGCGATTTCCTTAAGCCGCGACAAAAGCAGTGAACAATCCACGAAGTATCAAGCGGCGAGTGCGGAGCGCGAGAGCGGCTGCACACGCGCGTTGCGGCCTTGCCTCGAGTTCCGTGAAAGGTGTTCGGGTTTGCTAAACATTTACCGGCGAGACTAGCGCGTTACACAGCGTGGTAGCTTTGTGTTATCGATTCAATTAACAATTGATTTGTGATGATCATAATCGATTATAAGTAATTGATCGGACTGTAACTATAACATAATTTTGACTATAAATTTGTTTTTTTTTTATGTGAAAGTAAGAATCGAGAAAGTAAATTTTAATTGTTTTGCTCATCGCCAATGGCAATATAAACTTTATTTTTAAATAGACCGAATTCAATCAATTTTAAATCCTCAAAATGAGTATCAGAATTTGAGGGATATATTAAAGAATAGTGTGATAGGAGATCGAAGTGGTGTAAAAGTTATGTGACAATAATAGAGAAAGGTATATTAAGATGGATTGGAAGGATGGATGAAAGTAGAATGACTGAAAAAACATATACAGCGGACATTTCCGCCAGTCATCTTCTACCAGTCATTACTGGTAGAAGAAATATTAAAAAGTGCCAGATCAAAGGTACTAAAAATAAACGAACGTTTATGAAAGGGCCATTATGGGTATGACACCAAAATTTTCTACAGGTTCTTCACGAAAAAACCAGAAAAAAAAATTATAAATACAGTCCTTCAGATCAAATATCAACTACATATCTTTTGTTACTAATTCAATTAATGGTTGATTAAAAAAGTAAAATACAATAAATTAAATAAAACATGTCGTTTCCACATTTCCCAGAATACCGTCTAGTTAATATTATATTAAATTATGAATATTAGTATCTATGACGGTGATATGTAAGTATACCTATACTAAATAGATCCTAAATAGTTAAGTCTTGTTTTAGTACAGATTACGAGATGTCTGTAAATGTGAGAATCGCCATGCCTACACTAAAGTCTCGATTTTAACTGTCTCTCAGACGTCTCTCAATGAATACAAATGAATTATGAATGCGATTTGTATGTAAATTAATGTATACGTCGTTGAAGTTCCATTTAAACGAAATTACATGTAGTTGTTCGTAATTTAAGCGTTACATCTTTTCTCTGTCACCATTTACAGTGTAACTATTTTTTCCTTTAACTCATAATTTGTTTTAAGGTTTTTAAAGCTACTTATCAACGCTGTGGTACCGGCAGAGTAGAATAGTACCTTTTTCTATACCAAGCATAAGAGACGAATGACCGGAATCGATATATAACGGTATACCCAGAAAGATGGGCAGCAGCATTTCCGAAACGAAGCTACGCTCTCCAATTGCCACCACCCCTAACGCGGCAATAATGGGCAAAAAACACGCGAAGACCTAGACGAACATACCTTAACCAGGTAGAAGAGGTATTAAAGAAGGGCCAGGTCTGAAGTAAAGGAAACTAATGCGAGTAAAGGAAGCGAAAGAGTCATGCCAAGATCGTAACAAGTGGAGATCTATAGCCTCTGCCTGCCCCGATGGAACACAGGCGTGATGTATGTATGTAGGCATTGCTGTATCCATTGCAACATAGATAATGAGTATGTACGCCCTTACCGTGGGCTTCATTAATTATGCCCGTGTCCTTTTAATATGAACGCTATAATCAAGACTTAATGCGTTTAACTGGAAGCATATATGGTCATAAGGAATATTTTGATTTTAATGAACCTGCTATAAACTTAATTACAAGATCCGTCTGGTGCCGGCAGACTAGTATTAAAGTAAGACACTCAATGAACGATTTGTTTAAATGATTCTTATAACACCATAAGGTTGTCAGGGTCATCGGTCATTTGTGTACAATTGTTGTTAGCAAATCTATATTTATAGATTTTTATTCACGATTCAAAAGTGTCTATTTAAATAAATTCCCGAAATATCTCATACATTGATCTGGCTCCGTAGTAAGTCGCTTAAAGCACCTACTTAAATACATATATTAAACACCCTGACACAGAACAAACACAAATATAATAATATAAATATTTGCTCTGGGTGGGAGTCGAACCAACGACCCCGGCGCACAAGATGGGATCACTACCATCTGCGCCATCGGGCCTACCAAAATGAAGATATATTTTACTTTGACTTTAAATTAATAATTGGCAACAATTAATTAAAATAATACAATGTCGAAAATCTGTTTTTATATATTACTGACTGACCAGACATTGTTCTGTCTAACGATATACCTATGAATATTATCAACAAGATATTTATTATTGTACCAGCCATTGCAAGTCGACTGCTTGACGTAAGCCTTAACAGGAAAGACGGAATTTTGCTTATAAATGCCACGCAATGCCTGTACCAGGTGTTGCTAGGCAAGTGAATTCAATCGCAATGTGCAGTTTTCGCGACGCATTCCTCCTTGTGCATTTGAGATACACTGTTGCGGATGCATATACCGCCATCTGTCGGTTCTGTACCTTTGTCACGTCTTACAACACCTGGTACAGGGAGGTACTATTCTACTCAGCCGGTACCTCATGGCAACTGTCGTAGGGTATATTTCGAATTTATTAATAATTGGCTTTACGGCAGACATTGTTCTGTCCGAACTATATACCTTAATTGTGTATAATTCCAACACAAATCAACAAAACACAGAGTATCCAGTGTGTAACATGCAAACTGTATTAGTACATTTCTCGGAAACATGATTAAGAACTGGAAGCATCTCTGATGACACCATTCACATCACTAATCTTGGAGGGGCACTCTGTCATTACAGATCTCAAGTCACTCATATTAATTTGTACGTATTTCCGGAACATGGAACAATTTTCTGTATACTAGTTGTTCCCGCGATTTTGACCACGTGGAATAGTAACTTTAACCGCGAGGTACCAGCAGAGTAGAATAGTATGACCCCTTTTACTAGGTGTCGTAATGGGTGACTAAGGTACCAGAACCGACAGATAGCGGTATATCCGTGCAAAAAAGTCATCTAAGATGTACAGGGTGGGGGTGGGCAGCAGCTTCCCCGTCGCGAAAGCTGCGCTCTGCGATTGCCAACACGCTTGCTCAGCGCGGTAATTATGGGCAAAATACCCCTTTTGTGGACTTTTAACGGCTGGTATGATGAATAGTGTATGTAGTGTGTTATTTTTCGGCCGTTTCTGCCGCATTTTATAAATGGTACTCCACTCCTATTAGTCGTAGCGTGATGTTATTCCTAAGTTACTCCTTAATATATCAGCTATCTGAAAATGAAAGCCTTATCCACATCGCTCCAGCCGTTTCAGAGATTACCTCCAAACAAACAGACAGGCAAACAATAAAAATGTTATATGTACCGTGTATACATATAGATATACGTGTATCCATACATATAGTAAAAAGTAGTTGTTTTAATATAACAAACAGACACTCTAATTTTATTTATATATATCGACTAGCTGTGCTCGCGGTTTCTCCTACGTCAATCTGAGGGACAAAGTATAGGTTTATACTCTTCATAAAATCAACTATCTGCCGGTGATAATCCGTGTAAATCAGTCCAGCTGTTTTAAATATTAGCTGTAAAAAAACAGGCACAAATATATATATTTTTTTATGTAAAATGCTTACCAAATATTACTTTCATTTAGTAAAAACCTTTTAATTCGGAATTACAAACAGACACTTCATTTCTATTTGTATTATGTATACTCATTCTACTCAAAACCATCTTGATGTTGATAAAGCAACATTTTAATAATAACAAAATAACCAATTTTTATAGATTAAAATATATTTCACTCAATAGTAACAGGCCGTCTGAATATTTTAATTTTCAAACGAGTATGTTTAAACCAACTGGAGAAAATCAACATTAGAAGTTTGTTGCGCGCACGAACTATAAGAATAATAAAAATATCTAGCATCAAAATTTTATTAGCAATAATTTGGTTTAAAAACATTTGGTTTTACAACCTATACCTTAAAACCGTCTTGATAACTATTCGCACTTTTTAATTTAAAGAATTGCGACGTTATATCATTACTAATGATAGGAAAATTATTCTCATATAATAAAGCATATGTTGTTTCGATATATAAGCTATATAAAATAATTAATAACAGTAAAAAAAATCAGGCATTTTAAGTACACGGCCTTTGATTTAAGCATTTGGCGGCAGATTGAATTAAAAATAAAACTGTCAACCGACATCCAGCGGCCGCCATCGACAAATAACAATGCAAATATTTGAAATTGGAACGGTCAATTCGAGAGCGGCCATAATGAGAGTGGTAATGACTCGAGCTGATGCCCGCCGGCCGGACGTGACGTCACAACGCAAGGTCGGGGATCATCATGCGCTGTTGATGTTTTACGGCGTCCACGTGTTTTAAGCGTATCTTGATAAAGTTACACGCAATCGCTTTTAAAGATATTGTTTGTGAGTAACATGAGATTTTCAGGCCGTATACTTTTTAGCTAATAATAATAATTTTTAAAATACAGCTGTCAAACTAACGTATTTTTAATTACTTAGTGGTATTGTATTTTTTTTCTCGTGCGACGACGCTGCCATAACTCCTGACATTCTAATCAAGCTAAATTTAAAGGAGTAAAATATAATATGCAGCCTATACTAATATTATATATGCGAAAGTCTATATGTTTCTTACGTTTCCTCGTCTGAAGTGGTGAACTGATTTGGATGTGATTTGGCGTATTAATACCTAGAACCATACCCTTGACCCCAGTGAAGATCTCACGGGACGCGAGGGTTAAGTTAAGGACGGAACATAAATACTTTCCTGTCCTGCAATGGAGATTAATTCTTTAGACAAATAAAAAACCCTGCTTAAAAATTAGTCATTAAACCTTGAAGGGAACTAATACGTAATCTGTGTAATTTTCTTTTTCAATTCATACGATGTCTGTAAAATATGGCCGTTCTAAACTTCGTTATCTGTGCTATTATTTTTTTTAATTCATACGAAATCTGTACAATGTGACCAAAATAAAAAAGGATCATCTAATTTGAAATCATAACTTCATGAACAATCCAGAAAAAATCGTACAGTCCCATAAAAAACGTGTCGGTTAAAGAGATTAAGCCTGTTTATTAAAATATATTCCTTTGATGTTATTACTAATTATATGTGTTACACAATTAAAAAACCAACCGAATTTGATGAGAACAAAACAAGTCGGGGATTACGCCCAGTATCCAGCCGCCATCCGTCGTTGCGTTTGACATGGGTACAATGGGAAGAAAAATTTAATTAGCACGGAGATTTGCTTGTTTTCAATTTGTACATTTCATTAAAATTAAAAACAAGGGAAATGTCAAAAGTTTGCCGCTCTGAATACTCATTCATCTTTAATTAAATCCACGACTTTTGATTATAAATAGCGGTATAATTATTAACTTGTTCGCTGGGTACACGCGACATAACAATCCAAATAATGATAATAATAAATAAATTTCTAAATCATCTTATACATTGACTTGACTCCGTGATAAGTCGCATCAGACAGAACAAACATAAATATCATCATATAAATATTTGTACTGAGTGGGGATCGAATCCACGCATGAGATAGGATCACTACCATCTGCGCCATCGGATCCGTTAATAATAATAATAAATGTAATGTTTGAGCGCCGTCTGGAATACCACCTCTACCTATGCCAGGCGGCGACTAAGTTACCAGAACCGACAAATGGTGGTATATCCACCCGAAACAGTGTAGTTCTAATGCAACAGGGCGGAGATATGCAGCAGCTTTCCTGTCGTGAAGCTTGCCCAGCTCTGTATATAAGGGCTAATTCCCCCTTTTTTGTGAAGGTCTATGACCAGCAGTGGACACTATCTTAAAGGTAACACAATAGAGATTCTTCGGTCTTTTAAAAAGCTATCTATCTTTCATTAACAGTAAACGTTATACTATATCTTTACCGTGAGGTGACGTACCGGCAGTAAGAGGCGTCTAAGGTACCAGAACCGGCAGATTTCGATACATCCATCCGAAACAGTGTAGCTCAACCGCACAGGGCGGTGATGGGCAGCAGTATTACCGCAATCATGAGTAAATTTCCCCTTTCCTGGAGAGATCTCTGTCTAGTATTGGACTTCCAAATAGACTGTATTGATGATATCTTGATATTTAATCGCCACAATTTGTACTTACATCGAATATAACATCCATTATCGCATGAATGCAACGTCATCAAAATTCAAATGACAATTGGCTCATAATGGGACTGTGACTGACTGACAAAAAACAGCTCCAAATAAAACGTTCTAGCGAAGCAAACAAACCCGCATCCTTGACATTTATATGACCCCCAGAACAAACATTTTGATATTTTCAACATACACACGCTTGCGCTCGGTTCTAAATTAACTCCGATCGCTGAATGGAACCAACCTATTGTTTACTACGATTAAATATAATACCGTAAATGTAATGAGAGTAGTCGTGAGGTACCGCTAGGGTAGAGTAGTACCTACCCCTGTACTTTTTGGTATCTAACCAATTAACTGAGGTACTGGAACCGATAGACGGCGGTACATCCACTCGGCATCAAGATTCCTGTCAGAGCAACGTTTTCCGATTGCCATCACGCCTACCTAGCGCAGCTAGAGGCAAGATTCTCCGTCCGTCACCGTAGCCAATACAAGCTCGTGATATCACAAGGTTATCACTAACTAACTAAATGGACAAATCTTGAGACTTAAAGATGTTGTATCACAATACACTTCATAAGTTTGAAACTTAACTACATAGGACGTTTTCATACAACAAAATAATAAGGTATCGATAATGAAAAATCCTGTGTGTTGCGGGAATTCAATGAAAATAAATAATTACATAAACAAAGATGTCATCAATTTCATATACAGAGTGTTCTACTCGTAAAGCAAAATATACTTTCACATTACTAAGTGTAACTGAGATTAATGATTTTTCATAACATACTTTTGCACATGAGGTAGTCAAAGGTTTTTTGCATCCGTATATCACTCTCACCTATTTTTACCGCCAAATAGCTGTGTTCCAGTCTACAGGGTTGACGACACGCTTGTGATATCCTTGTGATAACACTAGCGTGTATAGGATGCGGTCACATATACCATCAAGCGGATCGTATGCTTGTTTGCTACTACTAGCTCGGCTTTTATCCCGTGTATTTCCCTGAAAGGTACTACATATCCTTCCTTGTGAAATTTCACGAAGATCGGCTAAAAAGATACAGCGTGAAGTGGTTATAAATTTACTTTAACATTTATTATATATAAAGATCGAAAAAAATATTTAGTTAAGGGATTTTTTATTAAAATCGTTTGTAATCACACACATAGTGCGTATTAAAATCGCTCAGCGACATCTATTGTATTATTTTGGTACTAAAAATGTTATTTATTGTAAATTCTATGGGAATAGACCGTTTTTTCGGGATTTAAAGGTAGCCTATTAGGTATGCTCAAATATATAAACGAAAACTTTCAAAAAAGATTATTTGAATAGAAGAACATTGGAGAAGTAACAAATAAACTCACTTTTGCGTTTTATTAATATCTTATATTAATGGCTTAATTATTATTTATAAAAGCACTTACTAACGGCTATTAAACACTTTATATATCGTATTAACATTTTTTAACGACGTTTCGCTTCCCTCATGGCAATTTTTTTTAAGAGTGACAGATGTTATGTCAAAATGTGTGACGTATATAATTACTAGTCCGTGTGGTAGCGGGAGAGTGGAATAATACCTCCCGCTGTATCAGGTGTCGTAAGAGGCGGCTGAAGTATCGGAACCGACAGATGGCGGTATATACATCTGAAGAAGCTCTAATGCAACGGGGCGGGGATGGACAGTAGTCTCAAAGCTACGAACTGCGATTGCCACCACGCTTGCCGGTGAAGCCAAAATAGACTTCAGAGATTAACTCTGAAGTCTATTTTGGCATTAGGTTCATCCTAATACCCTCTCAAATATATTGGCTGTTTTGACCCTGGACTAGCTAGTGTACACAGATATAAGGTCTCCACTCTGCCCAGAACCGCACATTTCATGGTTCCATTGGGCTTAATAAACTATAGTTGTTCACGATTATGAAAGGCCTAGCTTAATGCCGACAATATAATGCCACTAAGCAATCTGTCTAAAGTTCTGATTTGTCTAAAATATTGCCAACTAGGGCTGCGACAACTTTACTCGCTGTGTTTCTGTTGTGTGTGATATTAAGAAATCTTTTCATAACATAGTTTTTACATGAGGTAGAAAAAGGTTGTCTGCAATAGTACCTCACCAAACAACAGTGTTATGATTGCTGTGTTCCGGTTTGGTGGGTGAGAGAGGCAGTGAAATGACTGGGTAATGTGGAAAAATACGAGTATCTTCAAGTCACAAGGTTAGCACAGGCTAATAGGACTGTATACTTGTTTGTTTGTAGGCTTGCTATTTGTCGGTAGAAATAGCTGGCTGGAAATAGAGTGCTAATGAAGGCTACCTATTATATAAGATGTAACTCTTTATTATTTAAATGAAAACTTGTTCGTTCTCACCAAAGTTATGGTCACACAATACTTATGTCATACTTAATGCTTGTGTGTGTATGTGTGTGTGTATGATGTGTGTCATTATAGTATTATAAAAAGAGATTATGTATAGATATCTTAGTTTAACATCATGGTACGGTGAGGTGGACTATATAGTAATCAAAATCACCTTCGTCTGCTTGCAGTGAGTCAGCCCTGTACAGTTCGCGGTTTAGTTTGTAAAGGCTTAGAGGTCCATTTAAAATAACGAAGGCCGGCATTAGCCGGTCCGGATCAAGTATTTGTGAGCGCAAATATAATGCCTATTAAAACTTATTTCAATATTCATTCATTAGAAATAATATTGTTTAGAAACGGTAAGCTTAGTAGCAACAATAGAAAGTTACCGCACAATTCTCTTTTCCTTCTCCTTTTTGTTAATATTCAATGAATTTTCATTTAATTATTAATTACTCTTTGATTAAGAATAAATTTATGTGGTAACGTGAGGTACCGGCAGAATAGAATAGTACCTCCCACTGCACCAGGTGTCGTAAGAGGCGACTAAGGTACCAGAACCGACAGATGGCGTTATATCCATCCGCAATAGCGCGGCTCAAATGCACAGGGCGGGGATGGAAAACGGCATCCCCTTCGCGAAAGCTGCGCTCTCTGCGATTGCCAACACGCTCTAGCGCGGCAATTAAGGGCAAAATTCCCCCTTTCTTGGGGAGGCCTATGTCCAGCAGTGGATTTTCAATGGTTGATTAATAATGATTTAAGTGTTTAGGAGTATTTCAGAGGCAAACGATGATGGCAATTATAGAGCGTAGCTATGCGAGAATACCTCTGTTTTTACGTACTTACACTTGATAAGTGATGTAATCCACTCTGCCAACATAATAAGAACAGATTTATTATTTCGTCATTAGTTAGTGGCCTAATATTATGTTTTAGGATCACAACGTATGCTCTAGAAACACACCCCGACTATAAATCAAACATGGTCTCCGTGTATCGAAGGCAACGAAGGTTTCGAAGGCATTGTGACATCGCGTCACGACACTCGCCACGATCCTCCACAGCGCACCCACACTGATGCGTACGGAAAACATTGCAAAATACATTTAACATAAGCTAGTCACTTCCACTAAACTGATCAATGAGAATATTTGTAATTTGAAAAGAGTTTAATAAAAACAAAGTTACTTTTTAACTACTAATAAGAAGAGCTTTATATTCTTTTTAAGTCTATGTTCGAAAAGTAAGAGTTAAATATAAAGTTAAAGAAAAAAAGTAAAAGTTAAATAAACGCGTATTGCAGCCGTTAAAAAGGAGTTTCATTACGAGTAGTGAACGCATTTGAATAAATTTATTATATGATTTCAGTTTCCATGGTGTTCTGCGAGTACATACATACATATATCACGCCTGTGTCCCATCGGGGTAGACAGAGAAAATGGATCTCCACTTGTTACGATCTTGGCATACCTACACGGTCGTTTTTTTCAAGAACTAGCGGCCCGTCTCGGCTTCGCACGGGTAGGTATACTTCGCACGGACATATATAGGTACATATATTTAAATAATAAGCATGCTAATTAAAACGACCACCACCATCCCTAATTGAAAAAAATTGTATGCTTATCTTAAAGCCTTCCTGTACACTACGTTGGCTGTGGTATTTGTAGGTGGCAACGAAGCGTATTGATTTTCAGGAGATCCTAGTCGAGAAAGTGCCAAATACAATTGCTCTCATTGAGTTAGTTACTCGATGCGCTGCGTGGCGGCCGCCGCCGGCATGTTTTTTATTTTAATTTCATGATATCTTTTGAATGGAGCGTCCGATTTCAATAATTCAAAAAGTAATCAATAGGTATTAAGACAGCTATAAATATTAAATTATTTATTTGGAAAAAAATTATAAATGGTATGGATAACACGGTCTGATTTTGATTGGCATTTTTTTTAATTTGTTAAATGTAAAAAAGTAGTTATAATGAGGTAACTACAACAGTTAGCCATATGGCCACCATTAAGTTTTTTGTAGATATTGATATATTCTATAAAATTGTCAAAAAAATGTTGTCTTTTTATTAATATTCTTCGCAGCGTATGCGATGAAAGACATTTTATGGCTATTTTTTTCACCTTTGGTTGGTTTTAATAGGAATTTCTAAAGTAATCTAGTATTAATATAGCCTATGTTACTCAATGATAATGTAGCTTTCTAATAAACAAGATAAATAAAGTCGGTCCAGTACTTTTTAAGTTTATTCGCTACATACAAAAATACAAATCTTTCCTCTTTATAATATCAGTGTAGATAAACCAACCAAGGTACTTCTGACCTGGCCCGTCTTTAATACCTCTTCTTTCGATCTGCGAATATGAACTATTGTTATATTACTTCTTAAGATATGTATGTCCCGTGATACTGTAATACGTAAAAAAAACAAAGAAAGAAAAATCCAACAATTGTTTCAGGTAATAATCGATGCTGCAAATTTTATAACGATGTGTACAGCTGTTTCGTTGCGAAAGTGACAGATATACCTATATCTGATAGCTCAAGTAGTGAAGAATCGATCACCACCTAAGACAAAAATTTATATTATGATATTTGTTTTTGTTCTGTGTCTGGGTGTTAAAATATTTTTTTGTGTTTTATCTGTTGTCTGATATCCTTAACACAAGTGCTTTAAGCGACTTATCATGGATTCAGGTCAATGTATAAGATGTTGAGGAAATTTATTTATTTATATAACTAGTATTATTGCCGGTTGTATAACCAAGATAACCATTTACACTTGTTTATTAAGAAACTTCATCCATGTATTACTTCCAACTATCAACTCGAATCTACAAGTACTAACTACATAAAGACGACACCTTGCGACTATCACCTCGACTGACACTAAAATATACTTACAATAATAAACCTTATGGCTCTAGAGATAAGATCGAACCTGTATCAACATAGGCACAAGCTTTTAACTGGACCTTATGCCTGTACATTGACGACTTTGTAAAAGAACCCAACGATCGGTCTCACTCGAACTAAATAATATATAACATACATAAAATGTATATATTTGCCATGAGGTACCGGCAGAGTAGAATAGTATCTCTCCATGTACCAATTGTCGTAAGAGGCGACTGAGGTACCAAAACTGACAGTTGCTGGTATATCCATCCAAAACAGCGTAGCTCAAATGCACAGGGTGGGGGTAAGCAACAGCATATTTGTCGTGAAAGCTGCGCTATACAATTGCCAACACGTCTGTCCAGCGCGGCAATTATGGGCGATATTCCTCCTATCTTGGGCAGGCCTATGTCTGATAATGAAACACCCAATATGACCGATTTGTTGATAATGGTACAATGTATGTATAATAAACTGCTGGTCATTGACCTCCTAATAACTCGTGCTCAACGTTTTGTAAAGAATATCGCTCATGACGCAATATTGACTTATTCGCCGGTCAACATAACACATTACAAAAGAAAGCAGTTATCTTTGCATCCTCTAAATGTAATTAAATCACTTACCTGTTCTTTGCCATTTATTACTGAAATTTCATTTGTCTATTTCCCTGTGATATATACAGTAGAATCCGATTGAAGACATCGAAGGAAGTTAGAAACTCGTCATATTAAGCGGAGGTTACCAAGTATAGACTAAAACATATGTAAGAGCAACTATGTATTTTTGTTAGGTAATTAGTTTAATAAACACATTACAAAGCGTACGTGAACAATGAAATGTAAATCGTCAAAACGAGGCACGCCCAACGTAATCGCAAAGAGAAGGATGGGTATGATCACGAAAATAAGAGATGTTAGGAATCAAGTCAGTCACTATAACCAGAGATTGTTTCCTGAAATAGGTCGTAACAAGCGACATTTCAATATATCCGGCACAAGCGAAGTCATTATATCCGACTAAGTTGCTAAACATTTTGTATGGAAACGAAACTCCAACTGTTTGGTTGGAGTTTGGTTTCCATACTTTATACTAAACGGTTGGTCAATATAGGCGGGTCATAACAAATGGATTTTACTGTATATACTCGTATTTATTTTATCTAATGTTCGACATTGTAAAATTTTAATTGCACTGTCTTTAGACGAAATGTATATTGCTAAAACTGACATATTTTATTTTGTACTGACATCATTATAATTCTGATAATTATCCCTATCCCTACCAATATATAAATGCGAAAGTAGCTCTGATTGTCTGTCTGTCTATTAAGTTTTCCCGCTTAAACCTCTAAGCCGATTTTGATGAAATTTGGCACAGATAATCTTTAGACCCTGAGAAAGGACATAGGTTATTTTTTATTCAAAATAAGGTTTGTAAGGGATCAAAAGGGGGGATGAAAAGTTGTATGGTATTATCGCTTTTTTTGGAGCTAGAAACTTGAAACTTATTTTTCAGGCCAATAATGCGATTCAAATCAACATGACATTCAACGTTTATAGAAGTTAAGGTAAAGAGGTATGGTACCCAAAAAAATCTATACCACGCGGACGAAGTCGCGGGCACAGCTAGTATAAAATAAAATATAAAATATTTGCCTATAAGGAACTTACGCCAATTGAATTTCTGACCGTCGATACGTGTACGAAAAAAACATATTATTATTTTTACTATATCATTTTATTGGGATGATGTAAATGCATTCCGTTCATAAAAGTTATCAATCCATCAGTCTGTAAACGTTACAAACCTATCATAACATTACCCAGTAATTCCACTGACTTTTCTTACTAAGTCACTTGTAATATCACCAAGGATATCACTAACGAGTTGCCAACGTTGTGACTTGAAGATGCCACATTACACAGGAATTCCGCTGCTTCTCTCACCCCTCAAACTGGAACACAGCAATGCGAACGCTGCCAATTGGCGATAGATATAGATGAGTGTGAGGTATCAATGCAGACGACCTCAGGTATAATTTGTATTTGCTTTTGATTTACTTGGGTAAATCGCTCGTCAATTATCGGCAGCGTCTTTATAACACGAACTGTCCGAACTGTCACTTAATGCAGTGTCGTCGTGCATCGACGACATTACGACAGCGGCTCACGACGACCGGCCCGGCCGCGCCGCACTACATCAGATGCACCGAGCTTCATCACGACGCGTTCATAATGCAAAAGTCGTGATTCGCACCGCAGCCATCTACACGTTTATTTTATTACTGTGTATAAAACATCATTATTTTAATAACTAAGCGACATCTTATATGTGTACAGTCTAAAGACAACATTATTCCCCGGAGAATATGCGATCAATTCACTTGCATTACATATACGATGTCAGTGTAATGTATTTTACATCGTTTATTATACGTCGGATATCAGATAACAAAGGAATTACTAATATAATACATAGATACATAACACCCAGACACAGAAAAAATATACATATTCATCATATAAATATTTACAATGATTGGGGATCGAACGGGAATACCCAAGAGATTTGGGATATTTTTTCGTATACACCAGCAAGGTGTACAGACAGACAGGTTTAAATTTGATGAGTCTAATGACGCATTTGTGTGCAACTATAACGTGTGCGTAAAGGGTCGGCGCAAATTCTATCCCCATCTAAGACAAACATTCACGTTTATTATTCTATTGTCTGATGTCAATAATACAAATGCTCTAAGTGACTTATCACGTAATCAGGTCAAGTATGAGATTTTGTGTAATTTTGTTTATTTATTAACAATGCCGCACAATCGCCTTAGATGCAAGAACCAACGGGTTCCATTAGAAATATCTTTAATTGGGATAAGGAGATTAATGCCTAGCGATAGCCGATGATGAGGCGCGCTGGGCGGGCCACGGTGACCACGAAGCGAACGATCGAGCTACGATCTTTCTTATAGATGGCGCTATCTGTCGGTTTCGCAACCTCGGTCGCCTCTCACAACACTTGATACTCTGCTTAACTATAATCTTCATAAATAACAATTACGCATTTCGTTTATCCAAGATTAACTTCTAACTCCAGAACTGATTAATCAATTTCTTAATTTTACATTTGATGATTTACGCATTGTTAAGACAGGATAACGTCTGTCAAGTTAGTTAGTTTAATATATAAGCCGAACTAGAACCAACGCAAATATCCATCCGAAACAGTGCAGCTCAAGTGCACAGGGCGGGGATGGGCAGCAGCATCAATGTCACGGAAGCTGCGTTCTTTGATTGCAAACACGCTTTGCCCATCACGGCAAATAAGGGCAAAGGTACGATAATGACGATTTTTAGTTTCGAATGTATTAATATTATCAATTGTTTGTACTATTCCGATTTAAAGGGAAATTCTATTTGCTATACTTATGTTTGCGGTAACTATTTCTTGTTACACCATTGCTGGGTGGGTATTAACTCGTTCTAACCGCAGTGTGGTCATTACTCAATATTCATGTGCAAACCTTTGTTAGGCGTTGTTGCCATACTAGAAATTAATACTAAATAATATTTTTATATTGCGTTTTAAAATAACAATAATAAACTCATACAACGTCATACATTGACCTGATTCCATGTTAAGTTGCTTAAAGCATTTGTGTAACAAACATCAGATAACAGCGGAATCAAAAATTTATAATCATAATTCTATTTAAAAATGTATATTTAACACAGGACACAGGACAAACACAAATATCATTATATAAATAATTGCTCTGGATGGGAATAGAACCCGCGACTTTTTGCGCACAAGATAGGATCGCCATCAAGCCTGTCAACAGAAATATATTATTATTATATTTACAAATAAATTCTATGTAATACTTTGTTGTATTATATGGTTGATTGTCCTTTGTTTCTCGTTGCTCGTTAGTTAAAATAATTTAGTTGACAAACCTGTCATGTTAGTAGAGCAGACAATTGGTGTAAGTTATATTTGTCCTGGGGGGGGATCGAACCTAAGACCTTTGGCGCACGAGACAGGATCACTACTATCTCTGCCATCAGGCCCGTCAGTCATACATATGAGACGTGTACACATAAAATTTTGTTCCTTTCTATAAATCAATGCCAACATATCGATTGGGCCCGAGTAAGTAAAGAAAGATTAGGCCTGATGTTGGACCATGTGCGGCCTTCGCTATAATCTACACAGCTCATTAAAACCTGAAGGCCTGGCTCTTGAAGGCTTTCTTCGTGTTAGCAAACAAAAATTACCACCAAAACATTTTAATTAATTTGTTCATTTTGTGCGTATAATTTAATGGCGCCACAGTACCACCTGTACTGATCCTATCGTAAACGCCAAGGGTAATGGGTTTGATCCCACCGAGAACAAATATTCATAATGATATTTGTATTTGTTTCGTGTCTGGGTGTTAAAATATGTATTTAAGTATTATACTTGTGATACTTCTGTTGTCTGATGTCTAGTAACACAAATGTTTTACTAACACGATTAACCTCGAAGTCAGGTCAAAGTATAGATGTATAATATTATATATTATCAATTATGCTATATGCCTTATTGAATAAGTAGATTTGTAGCTGTGTGTACTTGGTACTTATTAAAGCTTGTGACATAGACGGCGGGCCTGATGGCGCTATCGGTAGTGTCTCCTACTTATGCGGCAAGGCTCGTGGGTTCGATCGAGCTTTCGCGACGGGGATGCTGCTTCCCATCCCTTATCCGTGCATTTGAGCTTCACTCTTTCGGTTGGATACCAGCAGTTTAGTATCTCCTGCTGAAGCAGATGATATCATCTGCCAGTTCTGGTACCTTAGGGCTCTCTTACGACACCTGCTTCAGCGGGAGGTACTATTTTAAATGGCCGGTACCTCGCGGCGTTGTGCTGCTATCAAATGTATGAGCTGTTGCGTAAGAATATTCGAAGCACAGCTAATATAAAGTACTCATAAAAAATATTTATTCTTTAAGTCCGAAACCTCTTAAACGGATCACGTGAAGTAAAGAAAGCCTAGAAGTTTTACAGCTTACGACTTTAATAGCCTTGAAATATTTCATAAATAAAAAGCCCCTAGGCAAAAGTTTTGTTGCGAAAAACATGAACATTTTTCCTCTTAACCTGTTTTTTGGGTGAAATAAGCCGTTAATTAAGCAACTAATCGGGTAAACAACGAAACAAGTGAATCAAAAATACGTCATAACGCGTATACAGACTTGAGGTACACCTCACACAAAGGTCGTATGCATTGGTACCTCATTCTTAATATTTTTACCGTCAAATAGCGTTCGCATTGCTTTGTTCCGGTTTGAAGGGTGAGAGAAGCAGCGAAATTTTCGTATATGTAAAATCTTCAAGTCACAACGTTGGCAACTCGTTAGTGATATCCTTGGTGATATTACGAGTGACTTAAAATGAAAAGTCAGTGGAATTACTAGGTAATATTATGATAGGTTTGTAACTTACAGACTGATGAATTGCTAATTTTTATGAACGGGATTTTAATAAGATTTACTAGGTAGTGTGACAAATAGGTACAGCAATCTACAAGTCACAAGGTTGGCAACTTGGTGGTGATATCTTGATGATAACACGAGCGTCTATAAGCTGCGGTGACGCTGACTAAAATAGGATCCATATGCTTACTTAAGGGCTTAGTTAAAAAACAAAAGATTTATATGAATTCAGCCAATAATTTTAATGCCTTGTCACATTATAGTAACCGTATTCGAAAGGTGGAAGTTTGGTCATTGCTCCGCTGAGTAGACCTGGTGACAATCACAGAGCGTAACTTCGCGGTAGGATTATTGATACTCTTTTCCATCCTGTTGCATTTAAGTTATGTTTCTTGCGGTATACCGCTATACGTTAGTTATGTGACATGATGTTAAATATTTGTATTAAAGGCTTAAAAAATCCTCGTTTTACATCCGTTAATAGTATTTTAATTATAAATTGTGAACGCGTATCATCATTACAGCTATTGAAAGTCCACTGCTGGACATAAGCCTGCCCAAGAAAGGGGGAATGCCTAATTTGGGGGAATAACAATCGCAGAGCGCAACTTTCCTGCGGGGTTGTCGTTGCCCATCCCCACCCGTTCTGATACTTTGTTTTAAATGTATACTATAACGTATAATGATATACCATCTGGCGGTTCTAGTACCTTAGTCGCCTTAGAGGTATTATTCTACGCAGCCGGTAGTTCACGGTAGTAAGACGTGTATGTGAGTCTCTCAAGTGAACTCATATATGTAGTAAACATTTTTATTATTGAGTATATATGAATCATGTCAACTTATTATGTATTTAATATAAAATTTTAGGTAATAATTAAAAGAAACGCGTAAATTGTTCAAAAGGTTTTCGAGGTTAAAGGCTACACTTGACAGAATTGCACAATGCAGAATCTTAAAAAATATTATTATGGTAAAACACGACCTTTATAAATCAATTTTATACGCATCTTTAAAAAATATTTTCTTATATATGTTACTAAGAAATTTGTGGAAAACCCTCTTACTCATCTCAAACAGCTCATGTCTTTTATTTTTCAATCCTTACTAATATTATAAATGTGAGAGTAACTCTCTGTCTGTCTGTCTGTTACGCTTTCTCGCTTATACCTCCAAACGCTGGAAGTATCGCTATTTTTGGAGCAAAAAACTTGAAACTTATTTTTCAAGCCATTGATTCGATATAAATAAACATGACATTCAAAGTTTATAAAAGTATTCCACGCTAAGTCGCGGGTACAGTTAGTAGACAATATTTTGGTATTTTCCCATAAATAACAGGATAATGAACGAATGCGTGACAGCATCTCAAGTGTAACAAATCTTTTTTCATATTAGACGGGCCCGACGGCGCAGTTGGTACTGTCTAATGCACCAAAGGTCGTGAGTTCGAGCGGGGCAATTATGGGAAACATCTTCATTCTTGGGTAGGCCTCCGCCGTCCAGTGGTGGACGTTTTACGACTGCTATAATGATGATAATATATGTAACTTACACCAATTGTCTGCTCTTCTAACATGACAGGTTCGTCAATTAAATTATTTTAACCAACGAGCAACGAGAAACAAAAGACAATCAACCTTTTATTCCACAACGAAGTAAAAATGGTATTATAGAGAATTTAATTGTAAATATAACAATAATACATTTCTCTTGACAGGCCAGATGGTCGCGGATTCGATTCTTATCCAGGCAAAATATTTATATGATGTTTTTTATATTTATTTGTATCTGGGTGTTAAATATATGAATTTAAGTAGTATATTCGTGATTCCTCTGTTGTCTGATGTCCATAACACAAGTGCTTTAAACGACTTATCTCGAAGTCAGGTCAAGGTATGAGATGTTGTGCGAATTTATTATAAAAATTGTCAAAACAAAAGCGGCTGTCGATAAATATTCCTTGAAAATGTGTTTATAGTAGCGAAGAGTGTCAGTACTTGGCCGCCCTTGAGAAAAGACATCCGCCAACGCAATATCGATCTTCCATGTACATAGATTCGTCGACAATACGGCTTCTTTGGTCACATCAACCATCCTGTCATAACACTCGAGCAAGCCAAACGACAACCACCTCTATCACGAGTCATCAAAGTCAGTTTTTCTATTGCACACAGCGGCAATTGTGACGTTTTCGTCTAGTGAAACGTGGTGACCGAGTACCAGTAATTAGGTACAAGCATTAGCTTAAGAGACCTTGAGGAAGATATTTCTATGTTTGGGTTTGCAAGAAAAAAATCGGAAACACGCGCTCTTAGAATTTGGTCAACGATCTAGACCTTTTAAATTAAGAACCATTACTTAATTCACTGACTTTTTTGGCTTAATCGTTGAAGAATAAATTCGCAATAAATTACAAGCGGTATACCTCACAAAGGTCGTCTGCACTACCTCACTCTTATCTATTTCTAGATTTCTACCGCCACATAGCAGTGTACGCATTGCTGTGTTCCGGTTTGAAGGCTGGGAGAAGCAGTAAAATTTGTAGGTTATGTGACATAATATCTTCAAGTCACAAGGTTGGTAACGCGCTGGTAATAACCTAGTGCTATTACAAGTCTATAGGCTGCGGTGACGCTTACTGTCTTGCGGACTGTATGCGTGTATGTGGGCCTAGTCTAAAATAAAAAATAGACACAAGTCAACATCATCATCATACCAGCTATCAGAAGTTCACTGCTTATCATAGGCCACCCCAATAAGGGGGGGTATTTTGCTTATAATTGCCGCGCTGGGCAAGCGTTTTGGCATTCGCAGAGCGCAGCTTTCCATCAGCAGCTGCTGCTGCCCATCCCCGCCCTGTGCATTTAAGCCGTACTGTTTCAGTTGGATATATAGGTAAGATATGTAGGTTCTGGTACTTTAGTCGCCTCTTAAGACACCTAGTGCAGGGGAAAGTAATACCATTCTACTCAGCTGGTACCTTACGCTAGATACCCAGTGATCACATAATATTTAGTATAGATTAAATATATCACGGTTAGTATATTGGTATAATAACTCATAGTCAACATCAATACATAACTCGAGAAAGACTGCACTAAATTAGATATTCTTTTTTAGTTTAGATTGTAGATGAGATATCAATGAAAAAGAATTAAACTTAGATGGTAACAGAATAAATTACACTATGGGTAGCTAGTGTTATTTTACCTTTTATTTCGTAGTAGCTCCATTTTATATTTTAGGTCCTTCACCCTACACAAATGCGTTAACTGATTTAGAAATCCAAACGTCAAACGAAAACAATTGAGTAATAAAAACGCGTTTTAAAACCGTTTACTTTAAATAGTTTTATCAAACATTTATTATTAAGTTTCAAATATGTAACTAAAACATTTATTAATGAAAATTAATTGTCGGAATAACGCACTGATTCAAATCGATTTAATTCAATTGATTTCAGATTGTATATTGTATACGTTGTGTTTATTTTTAACAGTATACATTAAAACACACAACAAATATGACTGTGATCTGGCCCAATGGCGCAGATGGTAGTGATCCTATCTAATGTGCCAATGTTCGTAGATTCGATAGCCACCCAGAACAAATATTTATATGATGATATTTGTATTTGTTCTGTGTCAGGGTGTTAAATATATGTATTTGAGTATTATTTGCGATTCCTCAGTTGTCTGATGTCCTTAACACAAGTGCTTAAAATCGAGATATCTCGTAGTCAGGTCAATGATGTTGTCATTACCTACACAGTATTCAAGTCAGTATCAGTATCAAGTCAGTACCTACACAGAAATTGGCAAGTATACCCTTTGTACCCCACCACACCTTAAGACTAGAAGATCAACAGAACTATACTAAGTAATTAATAGATCAAACAAACCAGTTGGAAACTAAAGCTGTGCTTTAGGTATTAAGTTTAACGTTTGCTAACACTTAATTTTACTATATATTTCATATATAGTAAAATTAAGTGTCATATCATAGTATATATCAAGTCATCAAAGGCATATAATAGTATATATTTAGTTCACACAACATCTCATTGATCTGACTCAGATTGATATAGCGCTTAAGCACTTGTGTCATGAACATCTGAAAACAGAGTAATTATAAATATATAATGATACTAGCCATTTTTTATTTATTTATTTAACTTTATTGCACAAAATGTTACAAAATGTACAAATGGCGAACTTAATGCCAGATGGCATTATCTGCCAGTCAACCATTACACAAAACAGATACATATATATATGTGTGTATACAGGTGCAGGCAATATAAATATAAAATAGATAAACGTGGCATAAATATTTGTATAAATAAATGCAATTAGATATAAAGTTAGTAATATATTATTAGATATAAAATTATAAAGTTAGAGAAGCAGCATCAGTAAATAAAGTACGGAGACAGCGTTTCAGGATAAATTTGTTTGGGGATTGCTTAATATTCAACGGAAGGTCGTACCAGAGTCGTATAGCTGTGACTGTAAAAGAGTTTGTTAAAAAACTAGAGTGATGAGAAGTTAAAAGCGAGAGAGTATTAGAAGAATGGAGATTACGTTCGTGAGAGGAAGATAGGAATTGGAATCTGTCCTTTCAGTAAATAGGCTATTTTCATCTATCAACAAAAAAATATAACATTATGTTACTTGAATAAATAATAACGTGAGGAATTGAAAAAAAATGTCGTTATTCCATAAAAACCTAAGATTAATTTTATATTTCAAAATTAAAATCCGAGTTTTATTATCTGTAAGTCACGTGACCGAAAACACCGTCCACCATGTTTTTTTCCAGAATGACGTCACAAGCACTAAAATATCTAAATGTAAACAACTGACTGTGTTCCTTAATTTTTTACTTTTTTTGTGTATAATTCCTTTTATTTTAGAGATTTTGTATTTTATTACGCTACTTTTGCATAATTAAACATGGACGTCGGATTTGTAAAAGCCGAAAGTACTAATTTACCGAAGATAGATGCGGTAATGATTACAAACTTCTTTGCGTGTAATACAGATTTCTTTTCTGCCGAATGCAGAAATATAAAAACAGCTATGTAAGTAAATCTTTCTATTACTTTATCACAACAATATCATTTGTGTGATTCATAGGTGTAATTCAATGAAATTTTCTTATTTTGAGGTTAACAACATCGTTCGGAATAGTAATAAATAACTTTTCTGGAGTCTTCAATGTCGAATTCTTACAATTTAACGCAACACACCAACGATACGGGTTATAGAAACTCATCTTTTTATATAAATAAAAACAACTCAACAAAGCCGACAAACTCAATATCGTGTCAATGACAAATGTCAATTTGAGGTTACAATATTTTAGTACTATTGACGTCACCAAAATGGCGGATGGTATTTTGGCGCGTATATTTTACGACAAATTTTTAATATTTTTTTTTCGGCATAAATCGGTCATATTTTGCTGAAATAAAAATTATAATGAATTATCAGATATATACGAACATTTAAAAAAAAAATGAAGAAATTGGAGAATAGCCTATTGGTGCATACGGATCAAAAAGTATTGAAAATAGTATGGTTAGAACTCAAATTTCGCGACTTTCTCGAATAGGAAGCCAGCCAAGAAAATAACCGTAATGGGATATATGATCGTATTTACGCAAACCGAAAATGAAACGAAGACAGTTGTTTAATAGACGATCCAATTTATTAAGGAGTTCTTGAGAAATATTAGTGCAGCACACCTCACCATAGTCAATTATGGGTAAAAACCAAGGATTGAATAAGAAGGGTTTTGGTTTTAGCAGGAAGAAAATGTTTTAATCGATAAAGAGCAAGAAGCGTTCTAGTAACCTTACTGCTGATTTTATTAACATGTGTATCCCAGGTTAAGGAAGAGTCGATAAATAGGCCAAGATTTTTAACGTATGTGCTGTAGGACCTACCATGTTATAAAAAATAATTACAGGTACATTTTTTAAACTGGATAATTGCCGTTTGCTGCCCAAGATAATGGCTTGAGTCTTGGACGGGACAGAGGGAGGTACTATTCTACTGTGATGGTACCTCAAGCCTAAATATATAACTTATATACATTTTTTTATATGACTTAGACGTCTACCAAGGATACGGTCCCCGTGATACGAGTAGTAAGCGTCAACCTATAGACAAGGATACACAAGTTGCCAACCTTGTAGCTAGGAGATACGTACACAAGTATCTCAAGTGCTTTAAGCAACTTATCAGAGTCAGGTCAATGTATGAGATGTTGTGTGAAACTATTTATTTAAAACAAAATCAATAATTTATTGCCACGCTAGCTAGGCGTAGTGCCGTAAATACACCGCTATTTGTCGGCTTCACCGCCTCAGACAGTTTTGGCATGACTTGAGAGAGAGAGACATGTCTTTTTTTCTTTTCACTGCTCTGTACTTTTTACTGCTCATTTGTC
>JACJUM010002878.1:17671746-17817365 GCA_020976665.1 Heortia vitessoides
ACTTGAGAGAGAGACGTCTTTTTTTCTTTTCACTGCTCTGTACTTTTCACTGCTCTGTACTTGGGCCATTGCACAAGGTATTGCTTGTCAACGAAAATAGCCCACCTCAATCAGATAAGAATCTTTATGTATCCAATACTGCTGAAATTTTAAACGTGAAGTCTGTCAGAATCAACTTTGAAGGATATAAATATGAATATCAGATCTGTATCTGAGAGACGCCAAAGCAAAATTACATCTTAGGTTGTGATTATTATCATTATAACAGCCATTGGAAGGGGGAATTTTGCCCATGCTTGCCGCGCTGGGCAAGCGTAGTATCAATCGGAGAGCGTAGCTTCGTGATTCGAACGCTGCTGCCCATCGCCGCCGTGTAGCATTTGAGGTACACTACTTGGAGTAAATATACCGCTATCTGTCCGTTCCGGTACTTTAGTGGCCTCTTACGACACCTGGTACAGGGAGAGATACTATTCTACCCTGCCGGTATCTTTTTGGACAGGCCTAAGTCCAGCAGTGGACTTTTAATGGCTTTTATTTTGAAGTATAAGTAATATTATTCTTAAGTTTAATAAAATTTAATTAAATAGTTTTCTCGTAAAATTGTACTCAAACTTTCGCATTTTGCCCGTTAAACAAGAAAGTTACCGCTATATAAGTCAAAGTTTATTTGTCTAGCAAAGAGTTGCTATGAATATGGAGCAACAACAAGATATAGCCACGAACCAACCTGACCCCACTACTGCGTAATACGCGGTAATTTAATAACGTGCCGTTGTTTATGTAAACCACTGCACATTGTGTATGAGGGAGTAAAAATATTTCCTTACGTGAACAGCTATGGAATGAGGCATTGATCTATTTCTCACAAAATAGATGTAAATATATTAGTGACAAAATCATATATTCTTGTTTCAATTAAGTATATTTTTATTATGGAATTGAAGCAAACACAGTTAATAACAAGATATTAACTTAATAACTAGCACCAGTTAAATATTAATTTTCTGCTTGGTGTTGTAATAGTTGACAGGACCATTGGGCCAAAGTTTTGATATTAAGCCAAACTAAAATGTCAAAACTCTTATAATTTTATGTAGAATATAGAAAAATTGGTCACACGACTAAAGTTAGCTAACATATAGCACAACTCAGACTGAAACTTCACAAGAATAAGTTTTAAAATTCAAATATGTGTGTGGCCGGTTAATTTCCATTTCCGAAAGATTATGGAAATAAAATACAGCTTGCGTTATTTTCTGTTAGTGTTACTTTTCATAGTTGAAGAAAAAAATCTAATCGATTGATATAATTTTGACTCAGTCACTAAAAAGTAATATTTTCCTTTAGAGTCGAAATATGAGCTTAGTCGTAACTAAAGATCTAGCCATGAATTAATTAGTAACTTCCTCTGTACCAGTGTAGCTCAAATGCAAAGGGCGGGGATGAGCACCAGCATCCCCGTCTCGAAAGCTGCGCTCTGCGATTGCCAACACGTCTTGCCTAGCGCAATGGGCAAAATTCCCCCTGCCTCGAGCAGGCCTTTGTCCAACAAATGGTTGTAATAATGAAAAATCTATAAAATCCTTCCACTTTACAATATTAGTTAACAGATCAATTAATCTAAATAATCGTGTTATAACAGAGAAATCTTTGTCAATACAAATAAAACTTATTTACCACAAATATTTACAAAGTATCTATTTATAAAGAAACGGACATTATTTCTATATTTGCTGAAGCCCAACAATATTTCGCAGAATTTTTGGGATTCGAGACTAAGGCACATTTTTTGCCTCGTAATGACTCATCATTATGTATTTCTACGTTCACAATTTAAGTGAATTTCTTTGCTACGCGAGACACAGCCTCGGGATTACAGCAATTTGATATTTTCATATTTTGCACATTTATTTGGCCGACAAGCTATAGCGTGCGACTCTGTCCATGTTCTTAGCCTACAACATTCCTCAAAGAACGGGCTGTAGAAAGTATTTTTTTTTGTAAGATTATTTTGGAGATAAGTTTAAAACATTAATAAATGATTTTAGTGATTTAAAAAAAAAACTTTGTTAAAATAGTTAAATGATTTTTTATTTCTGTTAATTATTTTTTAGACCAGGTCTTTCCGGTGGATATACCGCCATTTAACCTTAGTAATTCTTACGACACCTGGTGTTGTGGGAGGTACTATTCTACTCTGCCGGTAAATATTATTAATATCTAAATAAATAAAACACTTGAACTTTGTCCAAGTTTCTCTAAAATAATGAAAGCTGTCATTTAAATACTTGAAAAGGGAAGGGTCATTATTACAAACTGACTTTATACCTAAACTTATCGAATGGTACCACTCAAGGTAATGGAAGGCGTGGAAATACTTCTATATTATAATTTTCATATCAATATTATCGCAATGTGGCGTACCGACACGGGTATTACACAAATTCAGCGTGTAGGAATCACCAACACGTGCAACATAGCTCGGGTAGTAACAAGCTTGATTATTTAAAGACATATATACAGAAATTTAAAGTTATGAGGTACCAGGTTTCTTAAGAGACGACTAAGGTACAGGAACCGACAGATGGCGGTATATCCATCTGAAATATTTATGGCTTAAATGCACAGGGCGGGGATGGGCAACAGCATCACATACGGACTAAAGACGAGCTTTGCGATTGTAAACACGCTTTCCCAGCACGGCATTAATGGGCAAAATTCACCTTTTCTCGGGAAGGCGGTGGGTTTCTTCGGTGGAGTACTCATGGGTGATACGATGATTCCGAAATGTCAACAGATTAGTGCCACCTTTTTGTGAACATCCTCAATGTCTGCTCATAAATAAGCTGCTTGATAGCTTTCTTCAGTGGTTCTTTTTTAACTTCCTACTATCCTATCACTATAAAGGATAAAGCAATTCTCTTTCCGATGTCCGTGCCTATGTATGCTTATTTCTTTAAAACAACGCAACGGATTAATGAGGAAGGTTTCTATATATAGTTAAAAAACACTGATAATTTTAGAGTTTTCAAACGTGTACTTTGCAAAACGCTAGCTTAAAACCCGACGAGATAAAATAATGTACTGACCTTTAAAAGGTGTACATTTTTTATCCTTATTGCACCTGTGCGAAGCGGAAGTTCGCTAGTTAATATTATGAAGGCGGAAGGATAAATAGGTATATTTGATACTGCTTCACGCTAAAATTTGGCTCAAAGATATTTGACAGTCTGGAGAATACCAAAGGCTACTTTCCACTGTCGGACATAGCCCCCCACCCTTCTCAAGATACAAATGCCGCGTTGGGCAGGCGTAGTGGCAATCGCAGAGCACAACTTCGAAACGAGGATGCTGCTGCCCATCTCCGACTACAGTCATAATATCAGCCAAAAAAGTCTACTGTTGGGCATAGGCCTTCCGAAGATAGTGAGATTTTTGCCCATAATAGCCGCGCTGGGCAGGCACGGTGGCAATAGCAAAGTGAAACTTCGCGTCGAGGATGCTGCTGCCCATCCTCCCCTTCTAGTATTTAAGCAGCGCTATTACGGATGGATATACCGCCATCTGTCGGTTCTGGTACCTCAGTCGCCTCTTACGACATCTAGTACAGACAAAAGTATTTGATTTATATTTTTATAATTTAATTTAATAGTTTTGCTTTAAGGAAACGTGTAAACATTAGAAAACATAATAAATAACAAAAAACTTACCATTTTTATCGATTGCCCACAAAATGTCGGTGCAATGCTCACAAGTCTAGATTTATAAGACATTAACTAAACGTATCTATCTATCCTGACATTGGAGTGTAACCTTACAATATTACTTTTGGCGTTCGCACCAGCGATCCGTCAGAGTTATACTGGAGCCGAATGATAGATGGATGGAATGTTTATTGCAAAATTCGTTAGATCGTACGATTAAAATTATTATTTTTCGACTGTGGCAACATTAACAGCCTATTAAAGGTTATAAGTTGAGTTACATGAGGTAGACCTCTTGCAAAGGTCGTGTGCATTGGTACCTCGGTATTTCTACCGCTGAATAGCAGTGTTCGCATCGCTGTGTTTCGGTTTAAAGGGTGATAGAGGCAGTGAAATCACTGCATGAATGTGACATAGTCTCTTCAGTTCACAGGGTTGGAAACACGCTAGTGACATTTTTGTGATGAAAAGCGTCTATAGGCTGCGGTCACCTTTACCATCAAGCAGAACGTATGCCTGTTAGCTGGATGTTATGTTATTTAATAACATTTTGATCATTATAAACGCGAAATCTGTTGTGTATATTTGTGACGTCATCTTTGGTAACCTCACTGGGTTATCTGCAAGATTGTAAACCGAATCTCATTAATCTGACAGTTAATAACTGTCACTACAGCCTATAGAGAGCATCGTAATATCACAAGGATATCACTAACGGGTTCACAAGCTTGTGAAGAGTTGTCACAATATCCAGTAATTTCACTGCCTCTATCATCCTTGAAACCATAAAACAGCCATTCGAACCACTGCTATTTGACGGCAGAAATAGGTTAGAGTGAGGTACCAATGAACCAATGAAACGAGCTTTGTATTTTATGTAGGTTTAAAAAACACGTAACGATTTATTTTTACGCCTAACAAATAAACAAAATAAGAAACATTCTGTCGACCAGTGTCGGGGGAAAACGAAGACACGAGATATGACGAGAATCGATGTTGGACTTGTAACATTTCCTAGTGTTGCCACATGGCCGCTCCGTCACTGCATCAAGCGGTATCTAAAAGACAGGTAGCACAAAAAACGTAAATAATGCATCTACATCGTTGCATAAGGAAAGTGCGGTTGCTCAACCGGCATCGCCATCTGGTGAGTTTCCGCAGTAACGCCACCGCTATCAAAGAGCTACTTTTAAAATTAACTGATTACTGCTACCTTAAAATGTTCATGGAAGCAGTAGAAGCGAAATAAAATAGACATTTATAATTAAGATTAGGAGTCAGGCGGGACTCGAACCCGCACTAGAGACAAGTTGACTTTTTCTAGTAAATATCATCATAAATATAATCCAGCACCTATGTATGTTTTATATAAAAGTAATAATATTTGAAATTGCCACATGCGTGTAATGAGGATAAAAATGTTAATTGTAGGGGTAGGCAGAGACTATTGATCTTCACTAGCTACGATGGCATACCTTTCTCACTTCCCTTACTCTCGCATTAGTCCTTTTATACACGTTCGCTTGTTCTTGGTACTTCTGACTTGGCTCTTCTTTCATTTTTTCTTATTTTCGCTTCGGTCGTTCTACACCAACTCTTCCATTCACTTCCGCTCTATATATTTGTGCAGTCATTCTACTTTCATAATTGCGCAAATGGTTCGATCCCCATCCAGGATAAACATGATATTGGAATTTTATATGAAGATATATTTGTTCTGTGTCTGGATGTTAAATATATGATGTATTTAAGTATTATATTTGTGATTCCTCTGTTGTCTGATGCCCGTAACACAAGTGTTTACGCGACTTATCTCGGAGTCAGATCAGTGTATGAAATGTTGTGTGAGGTCAGTTATTCATCCTTCCTACATGACCAATTGCATTTTACTCAAGATATATATTTTAATTGCTGTATTAGTAACAACGATATTACTTTCAACATCAACTATTTTAACTTAAGACAGCCACCGCCAGCTAACGAAACTAAAAAAATCTAAAATCTTCTTGCTTACTTAAATAGTTACATAATTTTAAATCTACTTGCTTAATGTGCGACCATTTCAAAAAGTGAAGGTGGGTCGATCTAGTGTCGACCTCTCTGTATTCGGTTCGAGTTTCTTCACATTATAATTGATTATGAGGTGCAATAAATCATTCACACTGTGTCAAATGTCATTCACAATGCTACTCCCTAGCAAAATCAGCTACATTTGTTTCTCACTTGTCTCTTAATTTACATCACACAGAATCACTCTTAAACCTGGACCTCCCCAAAACGGGGATTATGGGAGCAAAATTTTGCCATAATTGCTCTGGACAAGCGTGGAAGCCATAGCAGAGCGTAGCTTCGCGGTGGGAATGTAGTACCTGTGCCAAGTGTCGTAAGAGGCGACTAAGGTACCGGAACCGACAGATGGGGGTATATCTATCCAGAACAGTGCAGCTTAAATGCACAGGGCGGGATGGGCAGCAGTATGTACGTCACGAAAGCTCTGCGATTGCCAACACGCTTGCCCAGCGCGGCAATTTTCTTCAAAATTCCCCCTTTCTTGGAGTGGCAAAGTCCAGCAGAAGACTTTTAATGGCTGGTATTATGGTGATGATATATACACTAAGTATATAATATATAAAAAATTTTATAAATGCAAACGACCACAGATATTTAAATTAAACGTAATTGCAAAATCATCTGTGTATAATTTAAACATAGAATCCATATTTTAGTACTGAAAATTACAAGGCATAAGTATTGTTGTTTATATGCATTGCGGTTTATAAATACAATAGTAGAAATTAATTATAACTTGATGTAATTATTAAACGGCTGTGTAGGTGTACGTCTATCGATTAGTCGTCCACCGAATTTCAGTGAATGTGCCTAGAAAACGTAACACTTGTTATCTGATTCTGAAACATTGAGATTTTCTGCTGATAAATCTTATATAAATGAACCAATCTCTTCAAATCAGTATTGTGATGCATGACTTTCATTTCGCTTTGAACAAAAGAAGTGAGACAAAAGAGATTGTAAAAGTGATAGTAGAATATTTATTTTTATTTATGTAATGATCAATTTTCTGTCTAATTACGAGCTTTCGTTTTTCAGTCTATATGATCGGATGGCGCAGATGGTAGTGATCCTATCTTGTGCGAAAAAGGTCGTGGGTTCGATGCTCACCCGGGACAAATATGTATGTGATGATATATTTGTTTGTTCTGTGACTAGGTGTTAAATATATGTATTTAAGTAGTATATTTCTGAATTTTATTCGTATAGCTTCAAAAACAGCGCAGTTTCATACTAGTTATTCAGCTTTATATATATATATATATAGAATAGAGATTTAGATAGGTATACTATATTGACATTCATAAATTCAATTGTCGTGAAAGACATTGTGTAGGTTTATAAGAATACAAAAAAAATATAATTTCGTTATAACTTTATTATTTGAAAAGCTATTTCTTGTTATGTTTAAGCTGTTTTTAACAAATATGATACTTTATCCTATTTTACATACAACATATTTTGCCTATATGTTCCTTACGCCAATTAAATTTCTGATCGTCGATATGTTACTATGTAGCACGAGCAATGTTATTGCAAAACACTTGTATAGTATTTGAATTACTACCAAACGTCCATAACTCATCTAAACTACGTTCACATTTAAAATATTACCAGTATTTAATTTTTAAACAAGCACTTACTGTTCATAATCTATCGTTGGTTACGCAAACGGTGTCGTTTACAAAACGGCATCCAGCCGTCCTTTCTCCCAGGTGGAGTTTGTTGGTGCGTTAGAGCGATATATGGTCTAGTCTAGGGTTACGTCATAGGTGCTTAGACTTCGGTACTGGGCATTCTACAATCTAGATAAATAATTGTTGCATTATATAGAAATAAACAAATGAAGGCTAAGTGCATTCGTTTGTCGGAGTTTTTGGTACGTTAGAGCGATATATGGTTACGTCATTGGTGCTTAGACTTAGGCACGGGGCATTCTACAATCTAGATATATAAATTGTTGCATTATTTAGAACAAAATAAATAAAGTGCAGGTGCAGGTTCATTTTCTTTATTTTCGTTATTTCTATTCGTCGCGAAGTATTCTGGTATTGTCTAGAAAAAAAAATGCAAATGCCCAAAAAGCAAAAATGCTTTAGGGCCCTTAGTCGAGCATGACGATAATATCTATAGTAATATTTTTAGGTATTTGTTTGTTTGTTTTTACGATTGAACTCAAAACTCTATTGGAGAATTTTTAATAAATCTTTCATCATTTAAAGCTACATCTTCATAGTGTAACATAGGTTATATTATATTTCATAAACACTTATATACACTTTATAAACACTTAAAATGGAATGGTACCTCATTGGTAAGATGTATGTTATAGTGCGAATAAACTCAAGAACTACTCGACTGATTTCAGATATTATTTCATAAATGGGAAATTACGGCATTATCAAATAATATAAACTATTATATTTATATATTCATTTTTGTAATCCGATAGTAACGGAAACTCCGCGGGGTCCTGCTGGATTTTTAGCAACACAATTGCAGTCTATTTTTGATTTCGAATTAACAGATTTTTCTCGAATCTCGGCTGGTCGTGAATTTGACGCATGCCATTGTAAATTATAGCTTGTTTGTTAGTGTTTGCTTGTTCATTACAAGCAATATATATACATATATATATATAAGCCTTCATTTGCTTATATATATAGGTATAGAGGTTTAATGATACATATTTAAGATTATATTTACTAGGAAATAAATAAATTTGTTACAGGTATCAGGCGGGTCTCGAACCCGCATCTTTCCCATACCCTTAACCTAATAAATATCATCTTATATTTCAGACATGTTTATTCTTTTTCTAGTAATTATCTGCAATATTATTGTAAAATGTTATTTTAATCGATTAATTTCTTACATTTTCACTTTCGCAACTCATAACAAAACTTTTTACGGCTTCAAACGGGATTTATTAGACTGTTGTATGTCTATGTATGTCTCGGTAAATAAATTAAATTTGAAAGGTTGTAGGTACCTACTTTTATTATATATTGCAAATACAACTTCATAGCTATTCCCTTTACTATACTAATATTACAAAGAGGATAGGTTTAATTATTTGTAACGAATTGATTCATAAACTAAAAAACCGATTTCAAAAATTCTTTTACCATTATAGATCTATTCCTTTACCATGTAACATATGCTATGGTTATATTTACGAAAAAAAAGTGATCGCTAACATAAATCACAAATATAATACTAAAATAAATATAAATACCTCCCAGACACAAAACAAACATAAATATCAACATATAAATAATAATAAATACGTAATAAATAAATAATAATGCTTGCCCTGGGTAGTGATCGAACCCGCTATATTTATCGCACAAGGTAGGATCACAACCGTCTGCGGCATCGGGCCCGTCCAAATGTATGTATTTAAGTATATATGTATTTGTAATTTTTATGTTGTCTTATGTCTATAGCACAAGTCAGGTCAATGTATTAGATGTTATTTCAATTTATTTATTTTCCATATAGGCATATATAAGTATGTGTGAATTCATTCGAAGTTCCAAGTCACTAGAGAACCATTTTCATCGTTCCCACACGCGTTTATCTAACAAATATGATATGAAGAAGGAATTACAAACAATCGCGATCAGGTTCCAAACGGGAGTACTTAGAATACGATAGGTTATTCATAAGTAACCTAAATTCTACTATCGGCAGATCTAAATTTCGTTTTTAATCTACTTTATAGTACTCTCGCGGGGACTCTGTGTTCTTTACTTTTGTTGTAATTCTAACTAAATACTTGTAGGTTGATACGTTAGTACTGATCGTGCGGTACCGGTGGTGATGTAATTGATTGAGGTAGAGATATCTATCTATACTAATTGTTTCAATAGATAATTATAATGAGTGCCTTGTGTTTATCTAGTGTTTACAGAGATTCTATATATACACTTGCCGTTTGGTAGAAGAGTACTTTCCCCGTTAAGGGGTTCCCCCCAGGTGGCGGTATATCCATGCAAAAAAGTCAGCTCTAATGTACAGGGCGAGGATGGGCAGCAGCTTCACCGTCGCAAATGCTGCGCTCTACGATCTCCAACACGCTTGCCCAGCGTGGCAATTATGGGCAACATACCCTTTCCCATTCTTGGGGAGGCCTATGGACTTTAAATGGTGGATCACGCGGACTGTATGTTTGTTTGTCGACCTGTTCTAATACAAACAAGGCCTTTCATATATAAATTTATTAAATAAAAATGTGTGAATCCGCGGGAAAGATTTCCCTTCTTCTTATCAATCATCTAATAGCAGACAAAGTCATGGTCGGAACACTAGTCTGTTATACGCAATACCAATGCTGAAGAAGTGATGCTGTTATCTTTAGATAGCGGAGAAGAAGCAGTGTTATCCTGTTACTTGTCACGTTGCTATTTTTCCACACACCCGCAAAGCGCACTTACCCGACAGAGCCCGCAGGATCGTATCAAGGGACAATATTGTATGATATTATGTATGCACATATTATTCTTTATTGAAAAGAATTCACACTAACCTTGCACCACCCTTATACCCTTAAACCCCCACTAAGGGATGATTTTGAAATAATATTTTACACTTAATTCATGACTCTCAATAAAAGGTTCTTCATATACTGAATTTTAATTAGATAACCTAAAAAACAGCAAGATGGACACTAACTTTGAACCCCCGTTTCACCCCTTTGGGGGGTGAGTTTTCTAAAATCTTTTCGTAATACTTCCCTAGGTTAGAAAAAGTGCACCACTGTGCAAAACTTCAAGTTTCTGACCATTAAAGTTTAGGCCCTACGTTAATGTGTCCGTCAGTCAGTCAGTTTTTCCTCTTATGTGTGAATATATACATATATTATATTCATTATTATTGGCCGAGAACCACAGGTTAAATAGATAATTTTATATAGAATAGCTTTTCAAAAATTATCCTAAAAATATACTTTTAATTACCTTAAGACATGACAAATTACTGTATACATTCTAATGTAATCGAAATAAATTCCAATATTTACACAAAACCGTTAATATAATTAAAAACTTTAAATAAACCGCGTTATAAGCCTTTAAATATATAATTTGACTGTGTGTAGCACTTGTAATGCTATAAAATGTGACATTACGTCACACAATCATGTAGGTAACTCCCATTTCAGCCACGACAGCGATACCACAATACGCGGGGAAGTACCTCGGTGGAGCGATGATATGGGATTCTTTTAAACAACCTTGAGTAGGTTCACTAAATGATATTAGATTCCAATCATATCGTCAACTGGCTGGTACTAGCGAAATGTCTACATGAAATTTGAATGAAATTCGAATTGCTAATCAATTAATTTGATATTCTTAATTAAAGGGCCTGATGATGCAGATGGTATTGCCCCTATCTTATGCGCCAAGGGTCGTGGGTTCGATTCCCATCGAAGACAATTATTTATATGATGATATTTGTGTTTGTTCTGTATCTGGGTGTCAAATATGTGTATTTAAATAGTATATTTGTGATTCCTCTGCTGTCTGACGTCCGTACCGCAAGTGTTTTAAATGCAACTAACCACGGAGTCAGGTCAATGTAAACGATGTTGTGGGAATTTATTATTATTATTTTTATAATAAATTCCCACTTACTGAAATTATGAAAAATTATGATGATAGCTTTAGTCCCAGTAAAGGATACATGCATCTCTACTTCAAAATAGTTCTTGTATGACGCGGTATAACGAGGAAGAGTGTTATACATGTTATAAAACTAAATTTCAGACGGTTTTCACCAATAGTTGACATGATTCATAGAATATTAATAAATATTGTTCGCCTTTTCATATATTAAAATAATATATAAATAAATAAAATATATTACATAAATTCTGGCTTCCTTAACAAAAATGATTCTTACATCGATAATGAGTTCGAATTAATTTATTTACAAACAGAACAACTAAAATGTTACGAAGTAGGACAAGAATACATGTTTCATTCTAATTTAAGCATTTACATACAAGTACACAAAACAATACATCAACCTACACTGATCTGTCAAGATTTCGCAGTCTACGTTAATCTTTAAAGAGGAGACATTGAGTTTAAAAATGGCTGTAATATTTTAATACATGCGAGTAGGATGATAAGCTTTGTGTACAATACAGTAACATTCTAATATTTTAAGATAAACTATTTTTGTCGTGGATACCTTCAGATGAGAATAATACCTCTCCCTGTACCGGGTGGCGTAGGCGATTATGGTACCGGAATGTGTGTATATGTGTATATATATGTATATATATACATATATATATGTATACATTATATATATATATATATGCGCAGAGCGCAGCCTTCGCGATGGGAAGGCTACTGCCCATCCCCGCTCTGTGCATTTAAGCTGCACTTTTTCGGATGGATATCTGTCGGATCTGGTACCTTAGTCGCCTCTTAAATACCTGGTACGGGGGAGGTACAGTTCTACTTTGCTAGGACCTTAAGGCAGAATTAGTTGCCTAAGTTTATTTACGAATAAATAACCAAACTTAACAAGTATATCAAGTTTGATCACAAATACATTATCGTTCGATGAAAACTTTTCCAATTCTCTGCCTTAATTGATTTAAAGTTTGGAAAAAGTATCTGAAAATTTATCAACATCAGAGATGTTTGGTACACACAACCCCCGGGAATTCAGCCCCTGGTTGTTTGATCGATTGTAGTTCAACATCATATCAGCCATTGAAAGTCCACTGCTGGACATAGGCCTCCCCACGGAAGAGGGAATTGTCCCTATAATTGCCGCGCTGGGCAAGCGCGTTGGCAGTCGCTGACGTAGTTTTCGCAACGGGGATGCGTTTTACTACTGCTATCACGATGGTGATGAAATAAATCTGAACCGACTAGAATCAAATGTCAGTCTTAGTGTTTCTACACGCAAAAAAATACTTCAGTTTAAGACTGAATTTGTTAAGAGTATTTTGTTCCTCCCTAAGTAGGGGCCTGGACTACGAGGGTATAGTATTCTCTCTTTGTATTTAAGAATTCTATTCCTCTTAGATATCTTATATCAGAGGTGGATAGTGCCTTAGCAAAATATTTCAGCACAATCTCAGACGAGAACCTTCTGTTTAGGAACTAATGAAAACTTTGCGTCCGACTGGAACATCGTATTCTCACGCTATTCCGCCACGTTCAAATAAGGACGCTAGTGGATAGTAATTATAGATTCTCTTTTTGTTTGATGATTTTTTTATCGCGTAATTTTCTACTTGAGATAGACCTAATATAATCGTCTGCGTTGGTACCTCACTCTCACCTATACCGCCAAATAGCAGTGTTCTCATAGCTATGGTCCGGTTTAAAGGGTGAGAGAGGCAGTGATATTACTAGGTAACGTGACCTAGTCTTGAAGTCACAAGTTTGGCAACGCGCTAGTGATATCCTTGTGATATTATGAGCATCTACTGATACTGATTATCATATGGACCGTATGCTTCTTTGTCGAACTGGAATAATAATAAAAAGTCGTTCTTGCAAAAGAGTTTAGTTCTCGGCTTAAGTAAACATACTACAAACATAATGTTCGTTTTATTTGTTATATTTATACAATTGACAAATATACAATCATTAAAAAATAATAATAAATCTTTTCATATACATCTATAAATAATGTCAAAACTAGCTTTTTACTTAATACTGAATAACAAATAATATTAAATGCGAGAGTGTTGTCTGTATGTTACGCTTACGATTAAGATAGGACTTAGGATGTCGATGATATTGGTGTAATTCTACGATAGAATAACGTGTTATACGTGCTTTATTAGCAATAATATCAGCCGAGGGGTAGCGGCAGAGTATAATAGTAAGTACTTCCCCCCTATACCAAATATCGTAAGAGGCGACTGAGGTACCGGAATCGACAGATGGCGAGATCCACCCCAAGCAGTGTAGTTCAAATACAACAGGCCGGGAATGTGCAGCACCATTCCCGTTGCGCCGTTTGCCCAGCGCGGCAATTATGGGCAAATGTCTCCTTCTTTGGGGTATATATATACACATGTCCAGCAGTAGACGTTTAATGGCTTTTATAACGATGATGAAGCAAAGTAACAAGCAAATCTTGCCTCTTTATATTACGAGTAAAGATAAAAAACAGCGACGCGCCATTACATAAATTTCTTATAATCAGCAGCATAGTCTAGGACGGCATTAACCCAATAATTACGTAAATCGATAAAACGAACGGTGAAAGGACTCGCATGCCGTCTGTCTGTGCGCGCGTCAACGAATTATACGAATAGCTTTCTACACGGCAATTTAGTTATGAAAAGACACAATTCTCTATTCGTTCATTTTTGAACAACTAACTTAAGAATTCTATATATAACATACTCTAATCTATACTTATATTATGAAGTTTGAGAGTTTGTTTGATGTGCCCACGATTTCGTCCGCGTGGACTATCTATCAAACACAGATTTTTTTTTTCAAATCAGACCACCTGTTCTTGAGATTAGCACGTTCAAACAAACAAACTCTTAAATTTTAATAAAGTTGTATAGATAAATCTATATTTCCTTAGGCCTGGGAAAACCTACGAGGAGAAAGAATGAATTGAATTGTGATCGTAGCCACAGATACTCTGCTGTCGCGTTGAGAAAAAGTACTCGAAGAGCGCACCACCGGCGTCGTCGCTCTGTGTGGTTACAATCAAACGTGATGATCGGCCTGGATGTCTGGCCTGGATGTTAGGATCAGAAAAACGTACCTGTACAACAGCGTCCAGAGCCATCCGCTCGATGTCAAGGTTGTAGAAGGATAGCTGGGGCACATGCCGCCTCCTCGGACGAATGTCATCGTAATACGCCACCACGTCGTTTATCGACACCACTGGGCAGTCATCGGCAGTGCTGCACCCACTGCTCACCCCGTCCACACCACTGTCAGAATCTCCTTCCCCCCCGAATCCCTCCTTCGAGTCCCTCCGCTCGCCGTAGCTCTTCTCCGATCCCTCCTGGTACCCCGACTCGTTCATCTCGTCCGGAGTGACGATCTCCGGGATCTTCGTTGTGTCGTAATCATAGTTGTCGTCCATCGTGTCGTGTTCATCAACAGTCGTCTCGTTGTAAATGTCGGCCATTTTGTTTTTAAACGTTATACACTTGAGTCGTGACTCTATCTACTACATGCTTCTCATCTACACTGTTTGCGCCCTGTAGACAAAAAAAAATCATGTTAGCATTTCTATAGTGATAAGTTGACAATATTCTGTCAGTGCTGAATCCCTATTATTGCGGAAAATAAACGCGACACGAAATATAGAGATTTGGCATTAAACTGACAAGCTATTCTGGGTCTTATTGCAACGTTTTGTAACGTCCGAAAGAGATAAAATTGCGTGTATCGATTTAATAAAATTTACATTTAAAGATTGCTCGGGCAAAGTTCAATTTAGTAAAAATATCAAAAAAATATCTACATAATAATAGCAATCAATACCTACGTTAGACACAATAAGAAATGTACTGTTTGTATTACTAGACTAATAATTCTTACAAAGATTGTCAGGATAGGTACTTCTCTGTTACTTAATTCTACCGCCGGTAATGTGTAAGAGAAAAGCGATGAAATAACGTTAGCGACGTGCTAGTAATATCTTGTGATGAAACGGGTGTCTATCTATATGTACATATAAATTAAATAAACATCACACATCTCATATATGGACTTGACTCCGTGGTAAGTTGCTTAAAGCACTTGTGTTACGGACATCAGAAAACAGAGAAATTACAAAAATAATACTTGAATACATATTTTTAACAATCAGACAAGATAAACACAAAAATCATCGTATAAATATTTGTCCTGGGTGAGGACCGAACCCACGGACCCTGGCGCGTAACATAGGATCACTACCATCTGCGCCATCGGGCCCGTCTATCTATCTATATGTATATATAAAAGGAGAAGCTGTCTGACTGACTTACTGACTGACTGACTGCCATATCCACGCAGGGCCTAAACTATAAGGGTTTGAAACTTAAATTATGCATACTTAAATTATGCATGCATTATGCATATTATAACCGCAGGGAAGCTTACAAACGTTCTACAACTTAACGCGGGTAAAGCCGCGGGGCGCATGCATATTCGCTAACTTAGTTGTATAAAGACTGCACATCAAACCAATGTAATTAAGCGGCTGCCATTACAAAACAGACAGACCACAAATATCAGGATTTTCATTCGGGCTTAGTTAATTGACTAGATGATTTACAAACGCACGTAGACAAATAGGAAATAGCTGGAGAAAGTTTTAGTAACAACAAAACCATTCACACAACTGACCAGTACTCAGTCCTTATTTTTGTACTTAAAACACAAACACACAAAATATTTATAATATGTACAATGAGAAATTAATCAACAAACAGCAAAAGGTCAACATATAAAATTAAATTCCTTAATATACAGTACAGACGCTAACGAGAGCAAAGGTTTGCTTGAAAACGGGAAAGCTCTTTCACAATTTCCGCATCCTCAAGATGAAAGTGTTAATTTCGAACAAGCGAGGTCCGGGCCTTTGGTACATCTTTGATCTTTGGATCAGAGACACACACATACTTGTATTACCACATTAAACACCTTCGCACGGACCGTTGTAAGTGATAAATTATACACACAATACACCCACAGGACCCTGTCCGATACTACAACTCCTGCCAGAATTTAAGTAATATAATTCCTAACAAAGCTGGCTGATGTGGTCGTAAATTCTGGAGTGGAGACCACACACAGGCAAGACAATCTATCTAGAAATCGGGAAATAGGCAATTGCTTTTTATTATAACAAACTGGCATATTGTAAGCATCGCAGCCTATAGACGCTCATAAACTCACCAGGATATCACTGGCGCGTTGCCAAGCTTGTGACTTAAAGATATTATGTCACATTACCCAGTAATGTCACTACATTACTGGGTAATGTGACATAATATCTTCAAACACTTCACTTCACTACCTCTCTCACCCTTCAAACCAGAACAGAGCCGTACGAAAGCACTGCTATTTGCCGGTAGAAATGCGTTAGCGCGAGGTACCAATGCAGACGAACTTGATAGGAACTCTACCTTATGTATAAATGCAACCGGTTTTATTTGTATTGTAATATGTTAAATAAATTCATAAGTAATTTCATATATTGATCTAGCTTGAAGCACTTGTGTTACGGTTATCATAAAAGAGGAATTATAAATGCAATACTTAGATACATATAAATAACACTCGGACGCAGAATAAATACAATTATTCATCATATAAAAATGTTCTTTGGGTGTGGATCGAACCGACCACCTATGACAAGAGGGGATCATTTGACGGGCCCGATGGCGCATATGGTAGTGCTTCTGTCTTGCGCTTCTGTCTTGTCTGTATTTTTCCCGTGTCTGGTTGTTAAAAATAAGTATTTAAATATAATATTTGTGATAATTCCAATATTTTCATTGCAATCGCCACGACGTTCTCATAGATGACGATCTAAAGTAGTTGAAGAAATATCCAAAACTATTAATAAAAAAAACACTGTCACAGAATCAACAAAATACAATTTGCCTATGTACCCAGACGAAGTCAATATATAAAGCTTTACAAGTACATAATGTGTGAACATATTTAAAGTATCTATTTACTTTTTAATAAATAACTTAAAAATAACAAAATAATGTTATACAATCAACATCAATAGCCATTGCACCTGTCGAGTGATAGACGTGCAAGGCAACTCGCGTATAAAACTCCGCGACAACAAAAACAGAAAAACCCCGCAATCGGAATTCGAACGCGTTCGATTTCAACCCGGCCGGCTCGTGACCGAAAGGAAACCGAAACGGGACCGAACCACTTTCGCTCTCGGCAGGTATCGAGGTATTCGACCTCCACAGGTCACGGCGCCACGCGCAGACCAAATGTTTGTAGATGATATAACTTGTTTGAGTTGTCGGAATGCGAATTGTCGATTATCGACGATGGCGCTCTACTGTGTTTTGGACATCTTTTTTATTCATAAACAACAACTGTTCATGTTGTTTGTCGCGACTTTTATCTTTTCCTGAAAATCAGGTCGAATAAACGATTGAAAACGAAGGTAAAATGAAACTGGTTTTAGCTTACAACTCGAATAATATGTAGTTAGTGTTTCATGAACTACGTAGGCATTATTAATACAATTATGTTGCTGTGTAGTTCACCAAATGAACTGTATTAATATGCATAAACATGTTTTCATAAATAAATTGCGCAATTTAGCAAATTGTATCATATCACATTTGTTAATGTCTCAGCAAACTTCTTTTTTTACAATAAACCAACAGAGCTCTTTCGTTCTGAAATGCAAACTTCAAAATCGATATAAAAGAATAAAAACGGGCTCTGGAAGCGACGTGCCCAGACAATATTTACGACATAAAAAATCGCATTTTTTTTTAACTAAATATTCAAATTGGTTTTATACATTTCACCGCGGGCCTGATGGCGCAGATTGTAGTGATCATATCTTATATGTCAGGAGTCGTGGGTTGGATTCCCACCCAGGGCAAATGTTAGTCCTGTGTCTAGGTGTAAAAAGTATGTATTTAAGTACCTAGGATGTTTGTGTTTCATGTTGCGTCTGACGTCCGTAACACAAGTGCTTCAATTAACTTATCACAGAGTTTCGTCATGAGACTCAGTGGGAATTATTATTATTGTGATAATGTTAACATGATCAACGGTCAATTTAAAGTGTCCTATGTTTGGAATGAACTACAAACAAACATCAAAACCCCAGACACAACACAAGTATTGTTTTGTGTTGTTTCGCTCGCATCCTTTAACAATAGCCGTCAAAGTCAAATAGCAGATTTCCAATAGGACGGATGTCTTCGGCGCTCTTTCCGTGTCCGATCCCGTGACACAGTGCAACAAGTAACCCAAAACCAGTGACCTAGAAACGGTGCCAAGGCCGCTATGGAAGCAACAAGTCGCGCCCTGCCTCCCGACCTCTGAAGCACCGAACCCTCAAGTTATTTCATTTCCTCTGCGATCTTACACTCTTTATTAACTCATCGCTTTTAGTCACAATGAATGTTGTTCTTACTTAAAATATTCCTCTTAATTGTTCTCTCTTAATCTATTTTTACACTAAAACGGAGAAATGTCTAGGGTGTATATACTAGAATTAATTGATAAGGTTATTCATCTAAAAATCTATACTAATATAATAAAACTGAAAAGTTTGTTTGTTTAAACGCGCTAATCTCAGGAGCCGCTGGTGCGATTTGAAAAATTCTTTTAGTCTTGCATAGTCCATTTATCGAGAGAGACTACTGTACTCCTCAAAGTCACTATTCCACGCGGAAGAAGTCGCGGGCACTGCTAGTTACTTATAATAATCAAAAATACTAATATCGCGATAAAAAAATCGAAGAGTGAAAGTGAAAGTTTGAGGTTAAAGGTATTATTCGAATGTTAAATAAAAAATAGAAAATAAACTTGGATCTCTTTTTCTTTTTGTATGAAATATACTTGAAGATCTAATTTCAAACTGAAAAAAAAGGCAAATTTCATAAAAATCATTCAAGTCGTTTCGGAATAGTACGAACAAACAACTTAACACGAGATTTATACAACTACATGGATTTCAAAAATATATATGTATATGAATGGAGAAGCTGACTCACTAACTGACTGACTGAATGACTGACTGACTGACATATCAACGCAGGGCCTAAAATATTAGGGTTAAAAACTTGCGACATCTCGGACCAAGAATGAGAACGATTTTTTTATATAAAGAAGGCATTAGAAAACAATAAAATGAATACAATGCTGCACTGTCAATGCAAAAAGCAACCTGCAGGTTGAATCGATGACCTACTTTCGTTCAAGGTCAAAACCCATAAACCTGCATAATTACTTTATAGTACTGAGAAAAATCCATAATAGAAAGGTCATCTTCCTGTACCAGGTGTCTCAAGAGGCAACATCAGGGGATTCTGATCTGATCCATGCGAAACATCTGGTTATTCGAAAAAAAAATGGACTGGGTTACATCTGCCCAATTCCCCAAATAAATGCACTTAGGGAGCCTATGTTGTGAGGTACCGTCGAGTAGAAAAGTATTTCCCTCTGTACCAGGTGTCGTAGGAGGTGACTAAAGTACCAGAACCGTCAGATGGTATATCCATTCGGAGACAGTGCAGCTCAAATACATAGGATGGGGATGGGCAACAGCATCGCCGTCGCAAAAGCTGCGCTTGTCCAGCGCGTCGCTTATGGCCAGCATTCCCCCTTTCTTAGATGTCCAGCAGTAGACGACCTACAGCTGATACAATGACAAATTTATATTAACTCACGAGGATCTAAAACAAGAGTGAATTAAGATTCGGAGTACTAACAACAAAGGAAAGACCAGCCAACGAAATTGGCTTCAAGCCATACAAACACCGCACCTAATTAAACGAATTGTAGAGAAGAGATACGCTCAAGCGAAACGATGAAGTGCCGTTCAATTCAACAAGAATCAATTATGGGCGAAGCGTACAGACGGGTTTCTATTCTGTAGAAGTCCCACATTCGTCAAGCAGATGTCTGGCTCGTATAAGTTTTTTTTATACATCAAGGTTAGCGAATGCTCGATATGCCTCGCGTCAATAGCGTCAATAAATAGGTGCATATGAAACAAATGCCCATCGTCTTGTGACCTTAGAATGTGACTTGACCCTGTATTTTCTACCCCACCTACGTCTACCTTAATATTATAAATTTCAATAATGTAATCCAAGATATGAATAAAATGATCATAAAATTACTTTCATCGCATGCTGTATTACGCATAATATTAAGGAACATATTAATATTAATAAAAACACATTTTTGAAAGAAATGGTAACAAAAATTACACCATGCGTACTATGTTATTCATGTCTTTATATTAATCCTTATCTTATTTTTTATTTAAGACTGTTTCAGTACCTATAGATAACTTTATAAATGATTAAAATCAGCCATTGCAGTCAAAAGATATTATTACAATTTTATAAATGTCAATCTAAACAAAATATGCCGCTCGCGTCGTTGCCGGGGTGTGGTGTGTGCAGGCTATGCGGCGAAGATTCCGGGTTGGATCGTGGATACGAAATATTCAAGACTATAATCAGTTTTAGCCAATCTGTATATGTTTAACCCAGATGTTTAAAATGATTGTCCACCCGTGCGCAGCTGGGACGAGCCGCTAGTTCTTCAATAAAAATCGTGATATATATGTGCCGAGGGTACAGGTAAACTAGAATAGTACCTCCCCTTGTACCAGGTGTCGTAAGAGGCGACTGAGGTACCAGAATCATCGATAAATGGTATATTCATCCTTAATAGTATAGCTCAGATATACACACTAAATGGGATGGGCAGCAGCCATCGCCAAGCTACGCGTGCCCAACGCGGCAATTATGGGCTAAATTGTCCTTTTCTCTAATTGTCTTTTTCCTATGCCCAACAATGGATTCCAATGGCTAATATGAGTCGAGATATTTTGCACGAAGGTTGGGAAACGGCATTGGCAGCACGCGTACAACACGCGGCTTTCCTCGTGATAAGAGAACTTAAACTATTGATACTCTTTTGTTTTTCTGACTTAGCAATACTAGTAAAGATCTATTCTGTCGAAATCGAAGGAATGGGCCAGGTTGCGATTATTGTGTGATTTATAGGTCGTGATATTTTAAGGATGTCACTAGCCAATCTTGATACCTAAACGTTACGTAATACGGTTACTTCACCACTAAATAATAATACTCTTTATTGCACACAATACATTACACATGCACACAATTTATGAGACAATTGACGGCCTTATCACTCAGAGCGATCTCTTTCTGGTAACCTTTGGATACATAAAAACGAATGAAACTAAAAGATTTTTTAATGTATTATGTAATTTTATGAAATAAGGTAAATTTTATAAGAAAACTATATAACTTACACAATATACATAATATATATATATATTTAAATCTGAGCACCACTGGCTTAAACTTTACACTAGAGAGCAGCAAAAATAATGAACGAATACGCGGTCTTTGTAAAAGCTGTAATCAGTTAAAAGCCACTCTTGTTATTCGTTGTATTGGATAAATAAATAAGTAAAACCTTAGTTCTTGTTGCTCACTTCCTTACTGAGAAACAAACGAACAAATCTCATACGGTGAACTAGAAACAGTTATTTGTAATTGATAGTGGACCGAGTGCTTCAATCGATAGCAAAATTAACAAGTCGACCAACGATTATCTGATTACCTGCACAATGTACGGGAACCATCAATTGTAGACATATTGAACAACCCAATACTTCAATCTTGCCCGATCGACTTGGCAATACTCCAGATCGAGTTCGTTGTCATTTCGACAACAATCAACTAATTCTAGCACACTGTTTGAAGGGTCTCCAACTAATGCACGCCATCGCCTCTATTACAAGCCACTTAAAGTTCAATATCTAACTGTCGGTTTGAGACGCATACGACGCTGGCACTCTGCCATTTCTCATTGCATTCGGCAAGTCTATACAGGTTTGCTTCCGTAATATGTTTGCACCTGTACTATTGTAGAAATTCCTGGAATGTTATAAATGGTTAGAGCGAAAGATAAACTTCGGGTTGGTTTAAATCGTTCGCCGAAACACAACTGAGTTTCTTAACTAGTTTATAGACGCTAGAGAGGTTAACGAGAACGATGGTTTGAATAACTAAAACACCTATATTTCGGTGAATTGAGGTCACTTAAAATCATCCGTTAAGACATCGTGGCTCCGAGCAAGTTGAAGTGTCCCTTAAGCAAAGCTTAATAGCTAAAACAACTCAAGGTGCTGTGAAGAGAAATGCGCAGTCCCTTTGCATGATCTATGCAGGAATATGCAGATCTGTAAATTAGTTAGAAAGCGTCCAAACGAAAAGCCCATAGCGCTGATGTGTTCCCATGCATCAAGGATCGTGAGTTCGGTCCCCACCTAGGGCAAATATTTATATAATGATTTTGATGTTGGTTCTGTGTCTGAGTCTTTAAAAATATGTGTTTAAGTATTCTATTTGTGATAACTCTGTTGTCTGATGACCGTGACACGAGGGCTTAAAGCAACTGTTCAAAATACAGTTTAACAAAAAGATCAGTCATATACTGTTTTCACACAAAAAACCCAGTGGATTAAAACAAGTGGCGTTGGGCAAGCTATGTAGAAAGCAAACCTGACGGCTATAGGGTTGTTATTATATGTTAGAAAACCAACGACCTGGCCGTCGCAATCGTATGATTGCGCTGGATATAGGATATATGACTGGTCCTATTGGAAATCTCTTAGGTAGGCCCATGTCCAGCAATGGATGTTCTATGGCTCATATAATGATGAAATAAGCTTTAGATACTTTACACATTAAAGTGTAAAAAGTAAACTATTTGGGCTTATTTAATTTGATTCAGAACTGATCATATTAAGTTGTTATATTTCAGCCGGATTAGGCAAAATGCTAAATTGTATTAAATATCTTTCTCGTGGAACAATCCGTTCTTTGAATCCATACGGTCTTCACAAGTATCTCGATTATTTCGCTTTCAGACGTTCGAATCAAAATTATAAATGCTATTGTCTGCATTACACTTTTTACGGCTTTACCCGATTTTTGTGATATTTTGTATACATTTAGCCTAAACTCTAGGAATGGATAGGCTACCTTTCATCCTAAAAAAAGGAAAATTCCCGAGGAACGCGTTATTAACTACTTTGAGCCAGAAATCTACTACAGTTATACAGATTTTGTATTTAATATGTAGATATATTAAACAGATTATATTTTTTTTAAACATTTGAAATAATTTTTCGCAAAATAGATACTTTCAATTCACCATCATCATAAGTTCTCTATCATCAGGCGTTAGAGTCCACTAAGGAACATAAGCTTCATAATTGCCGCGCTGGGCAAGCGTGGTGGGAATCGCAGAGCGTAGCTTCCCGACTAGAATACTGTTACCCATCCTCACCCCGTTACGCTTTGAGCTCATCATCATACCAGCCACTGATAAGAAAAGGGGAATTTGCCTATAATTGCCGCGCTGGGCAAGAGTGTTGGCAATCGCAGAGCGCTTTCGCGACCAAGATTTTGCTGTCCATCCCCGCCCAGCGCATTTGAGCTGCACTGTTTCGGATGGAAATACCCCCATCTGTCGGTTCTGGTACCTTATTCACCTTTAACGACACCTGGAACTATTCTACTCTGCCGGTACCTCATCGCAAATAATAATATATTCTCTATAATGATAAGACAATAAAAGTTGTTCCCGAGACACTTGTTCTGTATAATAGAAAGGCTTCTATTCAATAACTCAAAACAAAAAGCCTTCCTTTCCCGCTTAATTACGGACAATAACAATAAATCCCGTCAAAGACCGTAAAAGGCAGAGAGCAGTAAAGAAAGTACCCAAATAAAGCGACCCATAAACGGCACGACGCAGCCATGAACTTGATACAGCCGTTGCAGGTTACTTGTTGCACCTGGCGTGCTGCCAGCGACCCGTTTCAGCTGGCGAATTCATTCACCCCGAGCGCGTTTGTACTAAGTTTCTTCGCACTGATGATTGATCCTCAATTCCGACAATCCTCAAGTCTGCGATTTGATTACCTTTTTATCAGATCGATAGAATAGTACCTCCCATTGCACCATGTGTAATAGGGGCTATGGTACCAGAACCGACAGATGGCGAAACAGTGCAGCCCAAATGCACAGGGGATGGGCAGCAGCATCCTCGTCGCGATAGCTGCGCTCTGCGATTGCCAACACGCTTGCTCAACGCGGCAATTATTGGCAAAAAAACCATTCTTGCAGAGGCTTATGTCCAGCAGTGGACTTGCAATGGCTGGTATAATGATAATCTATAAAGTTGTATTTATGTATATCATAATACATATGTATATATATTATACGCAATTATTTCACCCAACTTTCAAAACGACTTGAAGAACTTTCTTATGTATCAACGCATTAATTATGTACCTCGTTATCGGGACCCTCCGAAGTCAATTTGGGGTCCAGGTCTGGTTATCCCGAAATAGTTTGTTTTGTTTTGGGTATTCTGCGAAACTCTTTATGTATGCAGACCTGTTGAGGGAATAAATTATAGGCGTTAGATGTTGTCTTACGTAAGCGACAAAAGTATACTATGCGATACACCCTACATAGCGAGCCTTCGTAGACATTAACTTTACTCACATCTCATTTATTGACCGAACTCCACGGTAAGTAGTTTAAAACATTTGCGTTAAGGGTACCATACAACTGAGGAATTACAAACACACACATACATAACCACGCCTGTGTCCCATCGGGGTAGGCAGAGACTATGGATCTCCACTTGTTACGATCTTGGCATACCTCTCTCGCTTCTCTTACTCGCATTACTCCTTTAATATACGCTCACGTTTTTTCTTAGTACTTCTGACCTGGCCCTTCAGGTACCAGGTAAAAGAGGTATTAAATACCTCTTTTACCTGGTTAAGATATGTTTGTCTAGGTCATCCTATACCAACTCTTCTATTTACTTCCGTTCTATATATTTGTGCAGCCATTCTACTCACATCCATCCTCTATACGTGTTCAAACCATGATAACCATAATACTTAAATATAATATTTACACCCAGACAAAGAATTAATATAAATGTTTTCCCCGAATTAGGAATCCATACTACGACCGATATGTCGTCGTGCCGTTGGGTACCGGCATAGACTGTAAGACACGATTAAAGTATCATCGGTAATTAAGGAAGAAACTATAATAACTATAATAACTAATAGATGGCTGTGGATCATCCCCGTCGCAAAGCTACGCCCTGTGCTTGCCACCATGTACATCCCACACAATTTTGATTATAACGGAATATCGCAAGGACCAGCTACCCAGCTAAACACATACTCATTAATTTTCTCATGTCGTATCGCTACGTGTGGCTTTACACGTCCGATGTTCACGTAAAGCAATACCTTATCTCTGGTAATAGAGGAGCGATGGAACGAAAATAATGCGATTCATCATGACTAACTCTATACATATAGTATAGATTAATCGCTGATTATATCACGATATATAAAAACTAGTAGTGTGGTTCAGGCTTAGTTACCTTTAACAAGAGGACCACATAAAGTCCATCATCAAGAAGTATGGTTCACATTCCTGGGTATCGGTTTGTATAGAGGAACGGAGTGGAATTACTAGGTAATGTGACATAATATTCATAACGCAAAATTGGCAACGCGCTAGTGATATGCTTGTGATAATACGAGAGTATATATGTTATTATTTTACATTATGAAGTCAGCAAACAAGCAAATGATCCGATTTAAGGTAATCGTGACCGCAGGCATCACAAGATATAGACATCACAAGGATATCACTAGCGTGTCGCCAACCTTGTAAACTGAAGGTACTATGTCACATTTACCCAGTAATTACACCGCCTCTCTCACGCCTCAAAGCAGAACAGCAATTCGAACACAGCTATTTGGCGGTAGAAATAGGTGAAAGTGAGGTACCAATTCATACTAATTTTGGAAGAGGTCTACCCCATGTAAAAGACTGTATTCACGTTTCATCATCATCATCATACCAGCCAATGGAAGTCCACTGCTGTACATAAGCTTCCCCAAGAAAGGTTTTTTGCCCATAATTGCCGCGCTGGGCAATCGTGTTGGCAATCGCAGAGCGCAGCTTTCGCGACAGGGATGCTGCTGCCCATCCCTTGTGGGAGATACTATTCTATTCGGCCGGTACCGCACGGCGCCACGGTCACGCTTACTTGTCAGCCTAGGTAGATAAAAACAACCTTATTTAATATGTTCTTAATATACCGCACCGTATAGTGTTGCCGCGACAGTCACTCTCGTGGAACAACCAGCGCGTATTCATGGAATCTTTGGTGAAGCAACATCACTTATAATTAATTAATTGGAAACGTTCATTAAATATAATTTAATCTAAGTTCTAAAGTCATAGCAAATTAAATATATTAAGTCGCAATACTAATATTAAATGAATAAAACTGCTTCGTGACAATTTTCAATGACGGTTAATTCAACTTGAAAGTAATTTAAGTAAGGCTGTTAACGCAATATGGAAGAATTGCGATTAAAAAAAAGCAGACGGCCAGCCAGTCTGCTTTTTGACGTTTTTTTTTTATTTTCATTCGTAAATATTACATTTATCTATATGTATGTTTGTAAGTCGACAATTTATTTACAAAATACCAGCATTGTAGCGATCAGTAGCATCGTCAATATAATCATTTCCATCATTGCCATAAGTCAACTGCTGGAGATACACGTCCCCAAAAAAAATAGGTATTTGGACCACAATTGCCGCGCCGGGCAAGCGTGTTGTCAATCGCAAATCGCAGCTTCGGGACGTGGATGCTGATGCCCATCCTAGTTCTGTGCATTTGAGGTTGACTGTTAGGGATAGAAATACCGACTTCTGTCGGTTCTAATACCTCAGTCACCTCTTACGACACCTACTGCAGTGGGTACTATTCTACTCTTGCGGTACCTCACGGCTTAAGCCGCTCAAGTCGCTAGCCGATAGACGCTATATCCAACACACGTTTCCAACCTTGCTACTTACAGATGTCATGTCATCTTACCCAATAATTTTACTGCCTAAATCACATTTCAAACCGGAACAGAGCAATGAGAACACAGCTGTTTGGCGGTACAGTGGGAGTTTCAAGCTATTTCATGGATTCTAACCTCTTCTTATTAGACCAGGTCCGCGTAATAGTAAACTTCATCGTAGCTTATAAACAATCGTAATATCACAAGGATATCACTAGCACGTTGCAAACCTTGTGACTTGCAGATAGTATGTCACATTACCCCGTAATTTCACTGCCTCTATCACCTTTCAATACGAACACTGCTAATTGGCGGTGGGTGAAAGTAATGCCGAAGACCTTTGGTAAGAGGTCTACCTGATGTAAAAGGCTGTGGTCACGCTAACTTGTCAGTTTAGGTAGATAAAAATAAGAATCTTTTTGAAAATGTTGTTAACATACCGCATAGTAGTTAACGCGATAGTCCGCAATTAGAACACTGTTATTGGACGGTAGAAGGTAGGATAGGTACTAATGCAGGCGACCGATTTAAGGTGAACCTCAAGAAATTCCTTTATTTCAGAACTGGTACACATAGAGTGGAAATAGGTGACTTGTATGTTATTTTTCATTTGTTTGTACATACATCATCTCAAACATTAATTTCTGAACAAAATTAATATTTTTTTTAATTTCAAAATCATTAATTGTACCATTATGTTATTTACTACATTAATGTCTTCAAATTATGCTTTTAACTACTGTTATATTGTCGAATATGATCCTAGTTCATAACTTTGTAATCTGACATCTTACTGCGTAGGTCATAGGAGAGACTATTTGCCGGTGATATAGAACTCTGTCTGCGCAGAGCAATTTCATTATCATTCCTGTTAAAACAGCAGGCTACATTAGGCCTTGCAATATTTCAACTTATACTAGCCTCTAAATAATATCTTAGATATCAAAAATAACCTGACCCCATGGGCTCGGACTGGCACACCGCCCTTAATTTGAAATGGTACCGAGAATTCCCTCAGGAAAATAGACCCTTTACCCTTCATTTGCAGGAGTGCCTATTACGTCTTTCAATTGTTCTAGACCCTTCGATACCGTTGCTATGCCGTAAACAAATTGAGTGTTATTTTTATCTGCCTCCCCCATAAAGTAATTGTAGAGTAATCAGTTTAGTAGGTAAGTTTTAGAATAATGTGCTGTTTTCATTTAAATTAAAGAATAATTGGGTAGATTATAAAGCCGTTGGGTACCGGCGGAGTAGAATAGTACCTTCCTGTGTACCAATTGACGTACGACGCGATTAAGGTACCGAAACCGACAGCGGGCGGTCTATCCATACAAATTGTTGCCATCCCGAAAACTGCGCTCTGCGCGACAATGATGGGCAGAATGGCCCATTACCAACAGTCTTTCAATGGCTGGTATGATAGTTGTAAGTATTTTAGTTCAACAAATATAAAATGTCTAACCATAGACAATAAAAAAGAAAAGCTATTTAAAAAAAGTGTATGCTTTTTTTTGGACTGCACTTCTTTAATAATCGTAACCCAAGTCGACACTTCCCCATCTGCCTGACATTCAATCGTGCAATTCCGTCGCTGTCACGACACATCGTAAATACATTTCACTAGTTTATCACGCGGAAAACTAAGCTCGTGTGTGTCCGTGACACTGCGAGCGTGGTGTCTTGTTTTTGATGTTCAGTCGCTTTTATCATAATGAAAATAGTACATAAATAATGCACGGCTTCTGCCTGAATGGGTACGAATATTTTTGTATCAAACATTATTAAACTGATTGATTATCTCCCAGTCATTAGGTGAAACAGCTAAGAAATAACTCGGTGAATATATAATACATACATATATTTAATAATGAAAATCGCTTACCGTGAGGTACCGGCAGAGTAGAATAAATAGTACCTCCCCTTGTACCAGGTGTCGTAAGAGGCGACTAAGATACCAGAACCGCCTGATAGCAGTATACCAATTCAGAACAGTGTAGCTTTAATACACAGGGCGGGGATGGATGCAGCATTTTCGTCGCGAAGCTATGTTCTGCAATTGGCAATACGTTTGCCCAGCGCATTTATTATGGACAAAATTGTCCCTTTCTTGGGGAGGCCTATGTCCAACAGTGGACTCCAATGGCTGATATGATTATTACGATGACATGATTCTTACTTCAATGTTGAGGCCTCTTGAGACGCAAGAGTTTGATATTTTTTGTTAGACAAATCGTCAAACAGACATACGGTCCGCGTTACAGTAGCGTCTATAGCCGCTTGTATTTGCACAAGTGCGTTGCCAACCTTGTGACTTAAATATTATGTGACATTACCCAGTAATTTTACCGCCTTTCTCACACTTCAAACCGGAACAGAGCAATACGAACACCGCTTTTTAGCGGTAGAAATGTAATTAGGGTGAGATACCAATGCATATTATCCTTTTTTTAATATTCTTACGAGAAAGGGAGAGGAGAACTACACGAGTAAAACCACAAGACCCCGCTAGTCATAAGAAGTAAAAAGTTGATAATATTGTTTTCAATTCCTAAATATCGCAAAGAGTTTTACAAGGAACTTTCAGAAACATACAAAGAGTGATTTTACTCAGTTCCCACGAGAGCCAGAAGTTAGGAACGTAGGGATGGCTTATTTGGGCACTGCTTTTTAAAAATACTCACGTTCTCCTGCCTCTCTGTAATTGACATTACAGATGGAGTTTTAAGGGGGGGAGGCAAGTTTTTGTTTGGTTATATTGACCTGGATATTATTTTTTGGTTAACAGTAATGCTTTAACGTTGTCGTAAGGTATTTGTTTCAACTGAATAGCTAATAAGCTTTTCTGAAAATAAATCCTCATTTGACCGAATACAATACAAGAAAATAATCCATAAGTACGGAAGTCTTTCAAGTTGTGGTCCTTTATAGGACTGGAAGTGTTCTTTATAGCAATTCTTTCGTAATATCTGAATAATAATGTTAGTTTTTTAATCTAATTTAAGAACTATTATAAGTGACTCAATAAAGTTATGAACAGATAAATATTTTTAAGTCTGAGTAGAGTTACATGGCGTCCCGCATCACTCCGGGAACAAAATGCCAAATATTATAAAAATCGGTTTACCGGTTTAAATCATAACCAACAAACAATTAGGTCATACTGCCGCATCTAAAAGATTAGTATGGAATAGACAATATTAATAATAATAATCATCAGCATCATTTGAGCCATTGAAAGCGCAATTAAAAGTGGTAAAATTTTGCGGTGTGTTGGCCATCGTAGAGCACAGCTTTCCCGACTGGGATTCTGCTGCCCATCCCCACCTTGTGCACTTGAGCCACACTATTGTAAATGGATATACCGCTATCTGACGGTTCTGGTAACTTAGTCACCTCCTACGGCACCGGTACCTCACTTGATAATTTCTAAGTAAGTAAAATCTATCTGAGGCAAATAGGCAAATCAAATATGAAAGTTAAATTGCATATCAATTTACAGGTTAGAACTCCCGCCAAAGAATTGCAAATTTCAAATTTAAAAACACCCACACGCATTTCTTTTTTTTTAAAGCCAGTTAAAAATTAACGAGTCTAAAACCGCAGAGGTTACAGGTACAGTCCCGTCTAGAGGACACAAAATTCCAAATTCAAAAAATCGAATTAAAAACACAAGATCAAACCGCAGAGTTGTTCCTGAACGTGCTTGTCCGGCACGTGCTCATTCGACACGCGTCACGGTCCCCGTACACCCGCCATATTTTTAATCGACGCCATTTTATAAACAGCATAATCGCTGTCATGGACAAAACCGCTGCGTATCGATGTATAACGATAACATTGCGATCTAACGATTACGTTATTATTTCTGAACTGATTAAATATTATTTACATTTTTTTAATGGTTGTTTGTGCATATATAATCCACTTGACCAAAACTATTGAATTTTAAGTAAGAAATAATCAATATGATTTTTATCAAGTGATAATAATCACACTGATAATAATTATCGATCAAGTAGGTTGCATTGTCTGCTGCGTATCTGTTTGAGTTTAAAAATCAAAACAGGAATAACCTATTTTAGATGCAACTCAAGTAACTTTTGCAACAGCGTAGGTACAGGGGATCAACAATAGTTAAAAGATATTCGGGGAGAATATCGACTTATAACAAATAAGAATTGTCAGATATTTGATCATATATGATAATTGAAGTCGTTGACAAAATATTTGTGAAACTCGTGAAAAGTTCACGAGTTTGTTTTCTTAAATTATTTGTTTATAGATCATTAACTAGTTAAAAATACAAGCAATCGTTAACGAATTAATCCAAATCGGCCAAGACAAGAGAGCAGTGTCATCCCGCTTTTGTGACAAATATTAACACAAATATGATGATATTTGTGTTTGTTCTGTGTCTGGGTGTTATTTAAGCAGTATATTTGTGATTCATCTGTTGTCCGACGTCCGTAACACAATTGTTTTAAGCTACTTACCACGGAGTTAGAACAATGTTGGAGATGTTCTCGGAATTTATTATAAAAAAAAACCTGCAAATTATTACATTGTCTACTGATAAAACTATATAAATATTCTCGTGAATATTATGATTAGATATATTAAACTCTTTTAGCATTTTCTAATAGCGATGAGCCAAGTGCGTAGTTACAAATTGTTGTTTTTTTTTCTATATTGAATATTACTATAGCAACGAATGTTTGTATTAATTTCTTTTTATATTTATGTTCTCATGTTAGTAATGTATTATATATCGCGGAAGTGGATATATACATAACAATGCAAAATTAGCCGTTTCGAGAAAGTGTAACTTTAATGATTCTTTTGTTCATTTATACGTCAATAATTTAAAAACTGTGATTGTCAGATTGCTGAAATATTATTCGTAAATAATAGCTTATTTATTTGTTAATTAATGGGCGCAAAATTTTATAACATTTACATTTTATTGTGACTATGTCATTTCGTACTAATTTAAAATTTCAATTAAATCCCTCTAAACCGAAAATTTCTTGCCCCAAAATGCATGCAACGGTACAACCAACAGTTCATCAGGAAAACTTAAATACACGATATCAATTATCGACTGAAACTCGGAAATGCAGTGCTATTATTTCTGCTAATGGAAGTACGCCAAAAATGACTCGCAAGTGATTTATAAATAGCTAGCCAATGACCAATCACACGGCACAATACAGGCAGTTAATTATCAAACACGCGTGACAGCGCACCGTTTGGTCGGTCTCAGATAAAGGTTATTTAAATCCTTTTTATTAATTAACTCGAAACATGTATATGATGGGAGCGACAGACAGCCTTTTTTAGATCCGGTTAGATTGTATTCGGGTTTTTTGACCATATAGAAATTATAGAAGATACACCATACGAAAAGACTTATATAAAATATCCCTGAACCAGGTGTCGTAAGAGGCGATTGAGATACCAGAACCGACAGATGGCAGTATATCCATTCGAAATAATTTAGCTCAAATGCATAGGGTGGGGATGGGCAGCAGCATTCCCGTCGCAAAAGCTTTCACCAACACGGTTTGCCCAGCGCGGCAATTATGGACAAATCGCCCCTTTTTGGGTATGATGAAAACACCCGTTTTCCGCCCGCGTAAACTTCATTTTATATCGCCTCCCAGGGGAACTTCTCAGAAATTTAATTAGCGTACGCCCTTCCAGATATTTCCATGTTGTCATCATGCAAAATTTCATTAAAATAGATTTGCGGACTAGGCCGTGAAAATAAAATGCCTCACTTTCTTAGTATAGATGGAGCAGTAGATATGCTTTTAATGTCGGATTCAAGATCTGATAAGGTTTTTTATGATGCTACAGGATATCAAAGTTCAAAGCACTGGCCTAAAGTTCCATCTTGATAACCTATATCTATATATATAAAATATCGCATCACGGCGTCTGTCCGGGATCTATTTCTGAAGCACTGAACTAATTTTCAAAATGTTTGCTCACTGTGTACAGTTTCATAGATAATCTCAAACAGACAAATAGCAGTGTTCGCATTGCTGTGTTCCGGTTAAAAAGGTGAAAGAGGCAGTGGAATTACTGGGTAATACTAACATACTAACTACAAATCTTAACGCAACGCGCTGGTGGTACCTTTGTGACATGCGAGAGTCTATAGGCTGCGGTGATGTTTTCTGCTTGCCGATCTGGACTAATAAAAAAAACGTTAAACCCAATAAATTACATAAAACTATCTCTATAACAAAACGGACGGATAAAGCCTAGGCAAACCGAGAGTCAGTAATAGTCAGACTCTAGGCGTGACCTAGCAAAAGTAAAACATATCTCTGTTCTATATTTTAACGACATACTGTATAGTACAGATACCAAACTAAATACCTGGTCGAAAACCATTCAACCGGACCACGCCTTATTTTTATGGGTATTAACCTAAAATGTATACAGGCCGAATAAAAAGGTCCAACCAAAAGAAATATCAGCCTCTAATTAGGACATTTTGGGTCCGCCACAAAAAGCTCACTCGGTTGAAAATAGCTAATCTGAGTGTGCCAAATATGGCTGCCAGGAAATTCAATTTAGCCAGATGCCCGAACACTTGACAGATTAAACAAGACAAGATCGAATCGTTGCTTTATCGCAGTACACCTGATAATATTATAGAAAAAATAATTAATAAATATTTTTTTATGAAGAGGATATAAGTGAAGGCTAAAGTATATAATATTTTCTAACGTTTACAATTTTATTGTTATACAAGTATTTAATAGGCGATAATCGTTTTCTACATATATCGTCATCATCATTATAGGCCTCCTCAAGAAACGGGTTATTTGCTAATAATTGCCGCGCTGAGCAGTGGTGGGAATCACAGAGTGCAACTTCATGCAACAGATGCTGCTGCCCATCTCCACCCTTTAGTATTTAAGCTACGCTTTTTCGGATAAATATACCGTTATATATAACATATATATACATTATAATTCGGTTAGCAACAAACTCGTGTTTTTATGTAAATAAATATAAGTTTTGTGGCTCATTCATAGTTAATGATTTGTTTCAAATATTTTACACAAAATAAAAATACCTAAATGATATAAGCTGTTTTTCAAATTTTAATACTTAAAATTAAAAAAATAGATTTTTGTCATTTATAGAACACCTAAAGCAGTCGTATATTTATCAATCCATATAAACAGTAGGATTAATTAAAACAAAAACTTAAAATATAAAATCCACAAACAAACGCAAATAAATAGCCAGACTACAGAAACGCAGAACCCTAAAACGACAGAGGCCGAAATCCGCCAATCATTTGATAAGGCTTTATAGGGCAGTGCAGTAATAAATCAAACAACACACAAAGCTGGCAAGGAAAGCCAGTTCCATGTAGGACGATGACAAAAATCAGCCGACCGGGCCGTGCCAGAGGCAAATGTGAGTTAGAATCTAACCAGGCCGTTTCATAAAGTTTGTATTAGTGCGAGCACGAATACGAGCAGGCGATCGAAACTCCGGTTAGCCTTGGGACACTCACTTTGGTATATAACGATTTATTTATTGTGAATACTGATTTGTGGAACTCAGACTATCGCACCGGCATGCATACGAGACAAAAATACCTATTGCCTATTCATGCAACTAAAAGTTTTGCAGAGGGAGATTACGATTGCCGTAAGGCTGCCAAACCGACACCTAAGTTTAAAATTAAAAGATTGTGAGATAGGAGATCAATGTGGTGTAAAAGATGATGTTCTGTTGAGATGGTTTGGACATGTAAAAAGGATGGATGTAAGTAGAATGACTGCACAGATTAATAGAACGGAAGTGAATAGGATTGATATAGGACGACCTAGACGAACATTTCCAAGTAGAAGAGGTATTCAAGAAGGGCCAGGTCAGAAGTACCAAGAATAAACGAGCGTGTGCGGAAGCCTAATGCGAGTAAGGGAAGCGAGAGAGGTATGCCAAGATCGTAGCGAGTGGAGAACTATAGTCTCTGCCTACACTGATGGGACACAGCCGTGATGTATGTATGTATGTATGTATTTACATATTTATGTATGTATGTTAATGGCAATTGCAGTATGCAGCTTTTGCGACGGTGTTGCTTTTGCACATTTATGTCGTGTTGCATATTAGATACTGCTTCGGGTGGATATACCCACATCTGTCAGTTCCGAAACCTTTTACTATAACTGTTATAGAGGGAGGTACTGTTCTACTCTACCAGTACCTCACGGCGTGAATTTATGCTGGGAGAATTACCGCATAAAAATTTTGGATTTCATCATAGTATTCAAAACAATCATACGTCTTGATTACTTTAACAAAAATATAATTGTCATAGCTCTGAAACTTTACGTATGTGAACAGTCAAAAACACCCGAGAAAGTAAATATTTTTTAAGAAGAACTAATGTAACTAGGTAACAGAAATACAATAAAAATATGAACACAAAGTCCAATAAGTATCAAAGAGTATTAGGATGTGAAATGAGACAGTTAGCGAATGCGAGAACTCGTGTTACTGAAGCAGTCAAAGAGGTGTTGTGAGAAAAATAAAAGTTTATAGTCAGAACTGTCTGAACACAACTCAAATAAGATATCTAGTGGAAGAAAGCCGATAATTTTACATAATTTATACTTCATCTATTTTATGTAATGTTGTACTTCATTACTTAAGGTTTTATGCATTGAAAAATTACGACTTTTAAATTAAAAGCTAGAAGCCTGAAACGAGTAAATTTTTCTAGTTAATATTAAATGTTACACATCATTTAAATGTGTATTGTTTTTAAATACGAGCATCGTAGAAATCTCTTATTTTGATATTACAAGACATGTGGGTTTGTATAAATAAATCACTAGAGGTACAGAGACTCTTACAAAGGTCATCTGGCTTGGTACCTCACTCTCACTAAAATTTATCACCAAATAGCATGTTCGCATAACTGGGTAAATAAGAATCTTGAGTTCACAAGGTTGGCATTAGTGATATCTTTGTGATGACACTAGCGTCTATAGGCTGCGGTCACGTTTACCGGATTATCAAGCAGACCGTAATCTTGTTTGCTGACTTCATAATGTAAAAATAAATATTTTCCTGTAAATTACAAAAAAATAAGGACATAAAAGACTTACTGGCCTTTCAATTACTAATTTCCTTCAAAACCCTTGGAAAAAGATACGAAAAAGTATAGTCATGTTTTAGCAGACAACCAGGTGATTCAACGTGCAATGTCATTTTTTCTTTTAGGAATTTTGCCCGGCATGAAATAAATCAAGTCACAAACAACTGGCGGACACTTTGTATTGTAAACTTACATAATGTATTGAAAATTCGAATCGATATCACGTTTTGTGTTTTTAAGGTTTTTTCAGAGCACAATCGATATCTCGGTTACTTTATGATGCCTGACACTTTTTTCCATTACGGCCTTAACGTTCATACGTTTTTACGTCATTTAATAACAAAACAACTATGAATGGCTTTGAAAATTGATTCAATCTATAACATAATTCCTACTTCAACTATTTCGTGTATGTTGTACTTCATTTCATGCATAATTAAATACGTACTGGTTTTTTGATATTACAAAAGACCATATATATGTCTTTGTTTGCATAAATATTTATTTTCCAAGAGAACTGTAAGCTTATAACACATCGAATAGGTAATTATGGTATCAATTGAACAGCCAGTCGATAGCCACAGAATTATTATCTAGAAAATACAGGGTAGAATTACCAGCAAGATTAATTGTGCAACATGTTAATAATCTCGCTCCAAGGACCAAATTCGCATCGGTTGACATTCTGTTATCGTCCGGACGAACCTTAACTAAACTACTTTGAGTATACTTGTTAGACAGCACTTCATTTCGGATGATCCGTCTATCCATCGTCTAATGAACTATCATCTTCATATTTTTGCCCAGCTACAAAAAAAAAACAATTGCCTGTATACCTAAATGTTCTCAATTGATTATTTTATTTTAACTCGTATACAGACAGATGCAAAATGGATTTTGTTTTTTACTTAAGATGATTAAGATGATATCGATAAACCCCGTCACGTCGGTTGGATTCTGTATTAGAATCCTTCTTCTGTACCAAGATACGTAAAAGACTGAGAGACTTAAACATTATGTGGGGGATTGGTAAAATTTTTCAATAGCAGCTAGGCGAGAATGGGCAGAAGCATCGAAGCTACGCTCAGCTATTCCACCACACCTGGCCCGCGTGACAATATTCCACCACACCTGGCCCGCGTGACAATATTCCACCACACCTGGCCAGCGTGACAATTATCTTTTGGGCATATGTCCAGCAGTGGACGTCTTACGGCTAATAATAATGATGCTAGTTACAATCGGTACAATAGGCAGCCATGTCTAAAAGAGCATATATACTTACATAAGGTAGATTTCATGCAAGTCGTTTGCATTGGTACCTCACTCTTACCAATTCCTACCGCCAAATAACAGTGTTAGTAATGCTGTGCACCGGTTTAAAGGTTGATAGAGGCAATTGCTGGGTAATGAGACGATATATCTTTAAGTCACAAGGTTGACAATGCGCTAGTGATATCCCAGTAATATTAGTGACGTTTACTGCGCGGACTGAAGGCTTATATTTCTCGGCCTATGGTCTAATAAAAATAAAAAAACGTATGTTGTATATCCACACTGCTTCGCCAGCCAGTTCGGAGTGCGTTCACACATTCTATTTCTAGTCTGTTCTTGTAAAAAGCAAACTTGATTTTGCACATTGGATACGTTTTGTGGATTCAGCAAGAAGTCGCAAATTGTCTGTGCCAGCGTCCGCCGCCCATAACTAGGGCGTTGTCGGTATTTTGTAAGCTTGACTCAAATGCAACACGATAATGTTAAATTCTTTTGTATTTATTACTTAAATAATTTCAAATCATTAACCAGTGTAGATGGTTATCTTTATTCGGTGTGTTTGACGGTGGAATGAATTGCGCTGTTCAACTTTAATACAGGATCCGCTTTTGTGTTGTTGCATATAATTACTGATATTTTTATGTTTTGATAGCGTGTGGAGTTTCTATTAATGATGTGCAATGGTTATTGTTAACATTTCATTTGGAGCCATTCGAATTCCGAAACAGTCGTAAAATATAAGTAGCTCTATGTATACCGATATGAAAAAGAGAAAAATGATTTGCATATTTGTAACGAATACGCTCAGAATAGAAAGCTACATTCGTGGAGTAACACAAGTATTTTAATAACAAAAAACTATGAGATCACAACGTAAAAAAGGAAATCCGAAAAGAGGATTTGTATTTTGTATTATGAACAAATAAACTTAGAAACTATTGGATACTTTCCAAAAGTCGGTATAAGAATAATGTAAGTTATATTAGTGAAAACTAATACAACTTACATTATTCTTATACCGTTCTTCTAATACTCTCTCGCTCATAACTCCTTCTCATCTCCATTCAGTTTTTTGACAAACTCTTTTACAGTCACAGCTATACGACTCTGGAATGAGCTTCCGTTGTATATTAAGCAATCCCCAAACAAATTTATCCTGAAACGCTTTCTCCGTACTTTATTTACTGATGCTGCTTCTCTAACTTTATAAACCTATTTCTGATGTACTTTATTTAATATATTTTTTTTATATCATATGTATTTATTGCGTTTATTTATACGAATATGTATGTAACGTTTATTTATTTTGTATATATATTGTATGCACCACTATATATTTTTTTCTGTTTCGTGTAATAGTTGACTGGGAGATAATGGCAACTGGCATTAAGACCGCCATTGTACATTTTGTAATATTTTGTGCAATAAAGTTCAATAAATAAATAAATTGTCCACGCCTAACAAAAACTATAGATTATTCCTATATTTTCAAGGGAAAAGTTAATATGCGGGTGAAACGGAGAGGTAATGTAAAAAACATTTGTAATACATTTTGATACGATTTGTATAAACATGTACCGGCAAAGTAGAATAGAATCTTACTTGTACATGTGTCGTAAGAACTGACTGAGGTACCGGAACCGATAGATGGCGGTATATCTATCCGAAACAACGTAGCTCAAATGCAACAAGGCGAGGATGTGCAGCAGCATTCCCGCCGAGAGGCTGCAATTATGGCCCAAAACCCCATTTGACCGCCCTGACTTAATCGTCTGTTATGATAATAAGAAATATCGGTGGTGAAGAACACAAGCAGATGTTAGAGTTGACTAAAGAACTGAAACTGATTGAAGGAGGTTTGATCGGACAGTTTGACTCCATCTGTCTCGTCCGTTTGTCCTATTATCCGGTGAACAAATTTAAAAAAAGAACTTTTAGAAAAGATTTGTATGCCAATGTTAAACCGGAAGCTATAGATTAGAATAGTACCTCCGTGCCAAATGTAGAATTCGAAAAAAAAAACCTTAATGTAAAGAGAACTCGGTCTGAGTATATTTGGGCACATATAAATTATTTGCCCTTGGTATGTCAATCGGCAATGACAGATGTAATCGACGGCGGCGTGTATAATTGGGGAAAAACAGAGTGACTTTACAAAACATGATGGTTTCCAAACTGCTAGTCGCGGATTACAAATCGGAATCGTAACCATTGGAAACTCGCTGTCAATTGTCCAAGACCCGACCCGACAGAGCAAGACCAAACGGTTCTAAATAATCTACTCTTTAAGTCATTTACTACATACTTTCATCTTCTCGGCCTCTTCATGTATTTGTCTTGTCCCTTCCTATTTAAAAAAACGCTGGATGAGGTTTATCTGCCGCTATAATTTACTTCTGCTGCAGCTTTTATCTACTTACATATATTTGATGGGTCCGATGGCGCATGGTAGTGATCCTATCTTGTCCGCCAAGGGTCGTGGGTTCGATTCCCACTCAGACGAAATTATTTATATGATGATATTTATGTTTGTTCTGTGTTTGCGTGTTAAATATGTGTATTCAAGTAGTATATTTGTGATTCCTCTGTTGTCTGGCGTCCGTAACACAAGTGCTTTAAGCGACTTACCACGGAGTCAAGGGAATGATATGTTGTGGGAATTTATTATTGTTATATTTATATAATTGTTATTTATTAAAGTACACGACGACGGGCCCGAAGGCGTAGTTGGTTATGATCATGTCTTATGTGCCAAGGGTCGTGGGTTATATCTCCACCCAGCACAAACATATATATGATGAATATTTGTGTTTAGTGATACCTTTGTTGTCTAATGTCCATAACACACTGTACTCTAGCCGATTCACTTGAAGTCAAATTATTGTATAAGATGTGGTGTGAATTTTTTTATTATGATTTTTATTACAATAAGGACTACCATATCTTTGAAATATAAAAAAGTTGCCTGGAAGAAATGTAGGCTTTATCGACAAATTTCTTTGTACAATTGCATGTTATAGCTAACTTGTTTTTTTAATGATATACAATAAAGGTTGTGCAATCTATATCAACCTTATAAACAATAAAAATATAAATAAAAGTTGTCTATGGTTTTCACATAATCAACTATCTCTAGACAGTAACCGACGATTTTAAACAAAAATACAATTCAGGTTTTTCTTTTTTGAATTAAAGAAGCGGAACCCTGCGGACTGATGTTTTTTTTTGCTATATAAAGTGAGACAACAAAAACTTGGTTTAAATATGGTTGTCACAATAAACTTATACGATACTAGCGGCGCCCCGCGGATTCACCTGCGTCTAGATCCCGCGAGAATAACTAACCCCGATGCACAATCAAACTAAACTATGATAGTTTATAATATAAACGTTTGGTAAATACGACTTGTAATACATCGAGCTGATTCCATAATAAATCAATGAAGGAACTTGTGCTACAAATATCTAACAACAGAGGAGTCACAAATATACTCGTAATACTTAAGCACGTTTTTACTAGACGGGGATCGAACCCTTGGCACATAAGACAGGATCACTGCAATCTACGCCATCGGGCCGTCATTTCTATTACAGCATACGATGTTGATGCTATTAAATTACGCAATTTATTTATGTACATGATCTGTCAGCCCTGAGTTAGATAAACAAAACCCTTTATCACCGATCGGCGCGCAAAAAGTCGGTCGGCGTTGCGTAACCGACTCACCGCGCGCGGTGAAAGTACGCGGGCGCCTATTGGCCCTCCAGCCTAGGGTTGCCAACCAAAAAAAAATTAAAGTATTAACTGTTTTAGAGAGAGAGGGAATAAAGAAAAGTATATATTTCAAGTATCATAATTTTACTGCTTTAAAAACTTATTTTTGTGTGCTTTCAGTTAGACATTTTTTTGTTATCTTTAAATGTTGCAAAGCTTTTTTAACAATCAACATACAAATTTTAATTAATAAACAAACTGTTCTGTCACATTCACAAGACATACTGAAATCTACCATTTTGTTTAGTAATTAGTTATCCTTTTAATTATCCGATTTTATTTTACGGATCACAGTAAAGGTTGGAAAGAAAGAAGAAGAAAAAAGTATTTTTGCATACTGTATATATATGTAAATGTATAAAGTATCATCGTCATCACTACTGCTATTGGAAGTCCACTGCTGGATAAAAGCTCCCAAAGAGAGAGAATTTTGCCTATAATTGCCTCGCTGGGAAATCGCAGAGAGCAGTCTTTGCAAAAGGGATGCTGCTACCCATCCTCACCCTATGCATTTGAGCTACACAGTCTCGGATGGATACACCGCCATCTGTCGGTTCTGGTATCTTAGTCGCCTTTTACGACACTTGGTGCAGAAGGAGGTACTATTCTGCTCCGCCGGTACCTCACAGTACTCGGTATAAAGTGCAATTACCAAAAATAAAGTAGGATACGTTATTTTAAAGTATTGTTGGCAACCCTACACCCGCCGTCAGCCCTTTGTAGCTGCCGAGCTACTGATCGCGATCGGTGTTCACTTCCTTGCAATTATTTCGATTTCATTGTATCACTTTTGTCTATATATTCACTAATACATAGGAAGGTGTATATGACATGAGCTAGGAAATCAAAATACTAGACCGACCTAGATTTATAAAATGAGGACTCGATGGCGCAGATGGTAGTGATCCTATCTTGCGCAATAAAGGCCGTAGATTTAATTCCCACACAAACCTTTATGTGATATTGTGTTTGTTGTGTCTGGGTGTTAAATACGTCTATTTAAGTATTATAATTGTGATTACTCTGTTGTCTGATGTCGCGTAAATTTATTATAGATAAGATTATATCTCAATTTGTAGTTGCTATACTTTTTTATTATAAACATAAGTAGTTAAGACAGGACTATGTCTATCGAGTAAGCTGGTCAAACTACTTCCCTCTGTACCAAGTGTCGTAAGAGGCGACGAAGGTACCAGAACCGATAGATGGCGGTATATCCATCCGAATTAATTTAGCTCAAATGCACACCGCAAAAGTTACACTCTGCGATTGCCAACAGGCTTGCCTAGCGCGGAAATTTTTGGCAAAAGTCCTTCTTTCCTGGGACCTATGCCTATGTCCAGCAGTGGGCTTCCAATAGCTGATATGATGATACTTGTATGTTATATATGTCATGTACGCATCGCAATCGATAACATCGGTTCCCAACATTCCGGCAAAAACGGCAACGCGTGGCCGTCGTTGCGTGGGCGTTTGTAGGGCCTTTATCGATACTCTATTCGCACTCGACAAAGTATCGATTCATTTATTTATTTATTGTATTAGGCACACAAAATAGATTAACAGCACAACAACACACTCTAAAGAATGTATGGGGTCTTGCCAAGACTGTGACTCCAGAAGGATGTATGCACAGCATAAGCTTAATGTTAAAAATCTAAACATTAAAAAAGGAAGAAAATCGATTACTAACTTTATCATAATCACCATTCACAGGCTTGATGGCGCAGATGGTAGTCATCCTGTCTTGTGCGCCAAGGGTCGTGGATTCGATTCCCACCCAGAGCAAATATTTATATGAAGGTTTTTCTCTTTGTTTTGTGTCTGGGTATTAAATATATGTATTTAAGTAGTATATTTGTGATTTTTCTGTTGTCTGAGGCCCGTAACACAAATGCTTTAATCGACTTAAGTGCGAGATGTTGTGGGAATTTATTTATTTATCATCATCATACCAGCCATTGGATGGCCACTGCTGGACATAAGCCTCCCCAAGAAAGGGGGAACTCTGCTCACAATTGCCGCTTGCTGGGCAAGCGTGTAGCAGAGCGTATCTTACGCGATGCGAATGCTGCTGCCTATCCCCGCCCTGTGCATTTACACTTTCTGGTGGATAAACCACCATCAAAGGCTCTAGTACCTTAGTCGCCTCTTAACCTGGTACAGAGGAAAGTACTATTCTAATCTGCCGATACCCCACTGTATGTTGAAGTCGTAAGTTTAAATGTATTAGGTAGTACGGATTTTCTACACTTTTTTTTGTGTTTCAAAGTATTTCATTCAAAGTATTAAAGAATATAGAACAAAGCCGTACACTTCAAGCCTTCACATTCTATATATTTACACAGAGAAAGAATATCTGATCATAAAACAACACCTTTTTTTCTCCCTTTGTACAATCACAGAGACGAACTTTTGTTTTTAACATATCAACTGTTCATAAATCAAGTCTTATTTGACTTGTCATTTTTATTCCTATCAGTAAACACGATATAAAAGAATAGACCATACCTATCTACATATTTAGATTCGTCAAAATGATACCAATGGTATTAACTAAAGAATTTCTAGATGTAGATCTCATACGAAAGTCGTCTGCAGTACCAATGTACTGCTATCACCTATTTCTACTGCCACACAGCACTGTTCGCATTGCTATGTACAGGTATGAAGGGTGAGAGGCAGTAAAATTACTGGGTAATGTGTCACGGTATCTTTAGTTTACAGGGTGAAATATAAGGTACTCGTGAATCATACTAACATAAAAATGTGGAAAATAATCTGTCTGTTTCATAATATTTCACGTCCAATACGTTAAAAATGGATATACATATATATGTGTGTACATGTGTGTACATATATACATATCAGATTGAACTGATAGTGTACTTGTGATTCCTCTGTTGTCTGATGTCCGTAACACAAGTGCTTTAAACTACTTATCACTGAATCAGGTTAATGTATGACATGCTGTGGGAATTATTTATTTGTGGGAATTTCTTCCAACGGAAAATGTCGAGTCGAAAGAGTCGAGCAGCACTTTGCGATAACACCCAGTTCCCGTTCTGTTTTTTACATATTTATATTCATCAAGCCTGCGTCCTATCGGGATAGGCAGGGACTATGGGTCTTGGGATAACTCTTTCGTTTCCCTTACTCGCATTAGTCCTTTCGTAGACGTTCTTTTCTGGTTGATCTGTCCTGGTTCTTCTTTTATTTATAATATTACACATTTATTTAACTCAATTTTAGCTACATTTTTTCCTGTGCCGTGGGATACATGCATACGGAAGAGTAGAATAGTACCTCCTTGTTTACTAGGTAATGTAAGTGGATGGATATACTGCCGTATATCCGAAACAGCTTAGCTCAATGCATCAGGGGAGAAACGGCAGCAGCATTCCCGTCGCAAAGCTGCGCGCTACGATTGCCAACACGATTACCAAGCGCGGTAATTATGGACAAAATTCCCCCTTTTTTTGGAGGCTTATGTCCAGCAGTGGTCGTTTAACGGCTTCTATAATACACTGTTTCCAATGAATATATCGCAATCCATCGGTTCCTATACCTTAGTAGTTTCTTGAACACCTATTTTAAAGGGATAATGCTGCGAAAACTCTACTTCTACTATGCTATTTTGCTCTGCTGGCACCCACACCAAATTATTAATTATTTTGCTCATTATTAATTAATAAACAATAATTTTAAATAAGTTTTAATTCACTGGCTTAGACTAATTCTGAATCTGATCTGACTAGAAACTTTCTTGCAAAAAAACCTAATTTTTGTTTTATAAGTCAATAAATAAGCCAATAAATTCTTGTTCATAAACAATATTATATAAAAGATTTTTTTAAGTCCACACTAATGTTACCAATATGAAAGTCTATCTATTACGCTCTCCCAACATAACCGATGAACTAATGCTAATGAAATTTATAATCTAAGAATAGCTTTGGAATGCATATAGGCTTTTAATAAAAAAAAGTCTAGACAAAGTCGATAGCAAAAAGTTAGTAGTATACAAACAAAATGGTGCTAAAATATTCATGATATGATAACATCGATAAATTCACTAGATAAAGTATCGATAATTCCATGCCTGCTCGTGTGACATCACTGCGCATTTCACTGCCCTCTCACACTTTTCTACTAGTACCAACGTATAATACGTTCAATTAAAAAGTATATAACACTTTAGAGCTTTTCGTGTTGCATTAAAACTGATTGATGAGAAAATGTGCATTTCATCCGCTACTAAGCCTGCGAGATCATTACTTTTTAAGACTTCACGGAGTAACTCTCGTTATTTCGAAAAGTAGTCACTCACACTCTGACAGCAAAACTGTGCAAGAAGTCGTGCGGTTTTCATAGATAAAAATAAAAGGTCAGATCTATCCCACGGGAACATGTTTTCGAGATAAAAAGTAGCCCATGTGTTTTTCCGGGCTACAATAGCCTCTATGCCAAATCATCCAGAACTTTTTTTATTAGACCAGGTCGACAAACAAGCATACAGTCCGCGTGATAGTAAGCGTCACTGCAGCCTTTAGACGCTCGTAATATCACAAGGATATCACTAACGTGCTAACAACCTTGTGGCTTGAGGATATTATGCCACATTACCAAATGTTAATAAATCCGCTTCTAGCGTGAAAAAATAACAAACGTGTGGATTTTTGTTTGTGAATGGCCGCCCATACAAAGTTTCACGTTCATTATATTGAAAACATTCGCATTTGCTAGGCATTCCCCATTTTGACAGGCTCGATGGCACAGATAGTAGTGATCTTACCTTATGCGCCAATGGTCGTGAGTTCGATTCCCATCCAGTAAAAATATTTATATAATCTATGTTTATGTTTGTTGTGTATGTAGTTATAAAATAAGTATAACATTTGTAATTTCCCTGTTGTCTGATATCCGTGGCTCGTGTTATTTAAGCGACTTATCTCAGAGTCAAGTCAATGTATGCGATGTTGTTTTTAATTTTGATAAATTTCATTCGTCGTAAATCCTGAGGAAAGTCGTGATCTGCTCTTGATTCTAGAAATGCCCGGAATGCAAAATACGGACAAAGCTGCAAGCGGTCGCTAGTAAAACCATAAACAAACCTAAAACGAAGCTTGTTGGTAACAAACTATAAAAGAAGAACCGCCGAATCCCCTAGACCTTTTGCACCAAAGGTCAAACTACAATAGCTAGATTTCTTAAGCCCCAATCGCAATCACACAGGAGCTCAATACCTACAGATTTGCCACACCGATAACAAATGTATAAGTAAAGTTATAATGAAGGCTTGATTAAATTCTTCATGCAGCTGTTATACAACCGTTTATTTCAATTTATTCAGTGGTTTTCAGAGATATATTCAAAAATAATGTGATAAGAGATCGGTGTGGTGTAAAAGATGATGTGACAACAATAGAGATAGAAACGATTAGATAGTCTGGACATGTAGAGATGGAATGGAAGATAAAAGTAAAATGACTGCACAAATATATAAAGCGGAAGTGAATGGAAGAGTTACCTTAGCTACCTTAACCAGATAGAAAAGTATGCCAAGATCGTAACAAGTAGAGATCTATAGTCGCTGCCTACCTCGATAGGACACAAGCGTGATCTATGTAGACATACAGATTTCAATGCCTAACCTATCTGGTACCTATCGCTCACCTGTTCCTACAGTCCTACCGCCGGTATTCCATCCGTCAGCGCTACAACTGTGGAAATATAATTCAGAATGGCCATCAACTCACTTCGACTTAAACTCAGAAATATAAATGACGATCTTCATCCGTATGCAACACCTAGAAGCACTTTCTGCATACCAGTCACGCATCAGATTTAGTAGGTTTGAAGGATGGGATAGAGAGGCAGGCAGATAAGTCTAAATGGGAGTGATACGCGCTGGTGATATCCTTGCGATAATATTGATGACTATGCTTATTTGGAAAACTAGTGTTTTTTGGAAAATTATTACTACCTAATAAATGTGAATGAATAGAATGAGTGTTTAGATATTACTGATAGACCCTTAGGTTTTTACCGTGAGGTACCGGCAGAGTAGAATAGGACCTACCGCTGTACCAGGTGTCGTAAGAGGTGACTAAACTACCAGAACCGACGAATGGCGGTATATCCATCCCAACCAGTGCAGCTCAAATACACAGGGCGGGGGTGAGCAGCACCATCCCCGTCGCGAAAGCGATTGCTGACACCCTGTTGTCCCGCGCAGTTATTATGGGCAAAAATCCTCCTTTCTTGGAGAGGCCTATGTCCAGCTGTGGACTTCCAATGGGTGGTGTGATGGATGACTCATGTTATTTAATATAGCACCTACTAACATATTTGTGCTATATCTGGGGGTATGTGGCAACTATTCCTATTATACATTATTATCTTCCGCATGACACCTGCTAAAGAACATAGAATACTATTAATTCATTTCCAAGAAAAGTTCCCAAATATCGCGGGCAACCGCTAGTAAAACTATGAACCGAACCGAAGATAATTTATCTATACTCAAATTTAGAACCAGAACAATATGTGCAATATTTTGCCGTTAACCACAAGCTAAAACCATAAAAAGCACAAAGACATTAAATTTTTGAAAATTCGAACTCACAAAATATTTCAAATCACAAATAAAGAGGTTTTTAAATTATTTAAATTCATTGACTTAATAACTCACAAATGTCGAATAAAACTGTGTAGCGAAAATAATGTATTAGAAACAGGGGAATGTCAGCAAATAACAATCGAAGAACCGGGTATATAAAACGTGGCTTACCTAAAAATAGACGAACATTTCACGCTTACCGAGTCCGTCGGTGGATTCCGTTAAAACTAGTTCCACAGATCTCGGATGTCGCAGAATTCTACAGTGCTTTCCAAGAAGCCACCACGCGCCTTTTGCACTCAGCCAGTTGCAAAATCTTGACGTTTGACACAAGTCGAGCATTTTATGATATTTCTGTTTTCGAACAGCTCTGTACAGATGTACAAAAATATGGCAGTGCATTCAGCACTGCCATATTTTTGTACATCTACTTAATATATTTCAAGAAGTTTCGTTTGGCTTCTATGCAATTTCCGTGAGAGTATTGTGATATTTTTGTTTTCGTTCTTTTATATTTCCGGAATGAAAAGGAGGGTTCTCTCACACGCCGAATTTATTTATTTATTAATTGAACTTTATTGCACAATATATTACAAATTATACAAATGGCGGACTTAATGCCAGTTGGCATTATCTCCCAGTCAACCATTACACAAAACAGAAAAGATATATATATATATATACACATATATATATATATAGTGGTGCAGACTATATATATATGTATATATATACAAACAGATAAGTTTTATAAAAAAATTAAAAATTAATAACCAAAACCAAATTCAATTAACCACCGGCTAAACGAAGAAAACTTAACAAGCAGATAGACGCAGGCGCATCTATACTCTAGATTTACCTAAATTCAATTAATATAACAAAGGTGACGCCTTTCCTTTTTTAAATTCTAACTATATATATTATTATCTAAATCCGAAAATAACTCTGTCTGTCTGTCTGATACGTCACGCCTAAACTACTGAACCGATTTAAATCAAACTTGGTACACAGATAGTCTAAAGCTTAAGAAAGGACATAGGTTACTTTTTCATTCGACATAAGAGTTGTAAGGGGTCGCAAAGGGGGTTGAAAAGTTGTATGGAAGTATCGCTATTGTTAAAGCTAGAAGCTTAAAACTTATTATTTAGGCTATTGATTTGTATTTATAAATAAATTAAACATTCAAAGTTTATATAAGTTTAAGTAAAAAGGTATGGTGCCCAAAGAAACTACTGCACGGGGACGAAGTCGCAGGCACAGCTGGCATGGCATAGATTTTATGGCAATTGAACATGTGAAATTCCTTTTTTTATTTTAATAAATCAGGCCGACAAACACGTAAGCAGTTAGTGTGATAGTAAGCGTCTCTGCAACCAAAATATGCTCGTGTTATATCAAGGATATCACTAGTGCGTTGCCAATCTTGTTACTAAGATATTATGTCACATTACCCAGTAATTGCACTGCCTTTCTCACTTCAAACCGAAACAGCGATGCGATTACTGCTGTTTGGCGGTAGAAATAGGTGAGAGTGAGGTACCAATACTAGAACTATCTTTTAAGACTATCTTTTTATGAGGTCTACCTCATATAAATGTTATATGGTTATATCATTACTTAAACCATGGTCACAAGAAGAATGGGAAATGTTTAACTTTTTCTTATAACTCAAACATTCTATGAATCTCTGTAAAGTAAACTGCCTATGTTTCGGTCAATTCAATTAATGTGATTTTCTGTTTATAATGTTCCACGCCACAATATTCATTTGATAAATTACCTGAGCTTGGAAATCTCATATTACAATGTCGTATATATTAAAAATCGAATTCGTACGGGCTCTATGGTGCAGATGTTAGTGATTCTAAATATTTGTGTTTGTATTATATCTGGGTGTAAAAAATGTATTTTAATGTTATATTGGTTAATCCTCAGTTGTCTGATGTCTGTAGTAGTACTTTAAACGACTTATTTCGGAGTCACGTTAACGTATGAGATGTTGTGTGAATGTAATTAAAAACAAAATGTAGTATGGTATAATTATTGAAATATTTTCTCTACAATGACATTTGTTTTCGTGTCTTACTTAAGTTGCTATCTATATATTTATCAAATGACAAATATTTACCGTTTATTATTTAACAGAAAGATTCCTTTCTAATCTCCAAGACCGGCAAAGACGTATGTCCGCACACGGCTTCTACCCCCACATATGTACATGAAGCCTCTACTAGCCTGCTACCAAGCTGCATATTATCTGTTACACAAAGTGCAAACACGTCGGCCATTACGTAGCCCTCAACTGCGTAAACATATCGGCATTATCTGCGATGCCTTCAAGCTGGTCATCGATTTTTACTGCGTACTACATCGAAGGTGTGTATTTGACTAGATTTTATATTTTTAGTTTCATAGTCGGCGTTTTACAGGAAGGGAACACCGCCTTCCCGTCGTTCAATATTAACTAAATGGTAACCTAGGTAATGTGGACACGACATGTTTTATTTTATTTATTTATTATATCATTCAAACCGCAAAATCGCTCTAGACACAGGCCAAATACAACCAGTCCTATTAGAGATTACTTAAGGGAAGCCCATGTCCAGCAGTGAACGTCTTGTAGCTGATATGACGATAACGATTTTTTTATGGAAAATAAATAAATAATAGTCTTCAACAGATCAGTTCAATGAACGAACAATAAATGCATAATTTTACAAAATAAATAAGTCTATAAATAATAGACCCTAGGACAATCATTGGTCTTAGATCAAATTCAAATGACCAAATAATTAAATGTACGCTTCGAACTTTTGATGTCGCTGCCAAGTTAATCCATATTCTTTTATAAATATTTCAGAATTTGTTTTGCGAAAACTTGGCAACTAATTCTCACAATGTAAAAAACATTACAGAATTATCTTACAAAGATCGTCAGCATTCAGCATTCATTCAGCAGTTAGCCCTTTCACTGTTTTCACCGAATTCTACTGCCAGAGAGCATCGCTCGCATTGCTGTGTTTGAACAGTGAGACAGTGAAATTACTGGGTAATGTGACGAAATTCTCTCAGGTCACAAGTTTGCGATAGATGTCTTTGCGATAACACGAGTATGCACGAGCTACGGCGACTCTTCTCATCGCAGTAATATAAATAAGTGTGTTATAATTTTATGTTATTATTTCGACTTACATTGTGCCATTCAATTGTTATTAACTATGAGGTGCTATGAACCAATAATAGTAATAATTAGTTTATACACCTCTTAACGCAATTCGCTCCAGTCTGAATAATATAGGTATATAAGTTATACATTTATATATAAATTATACATTTGTATATCCCTATTAATATTATAAATGCGAAAATAACTCTGTCTGTCTGTCTGTCTGTTACGCTTTCTCGCTTAAACCTCTCTACCGATTTTGAAATTTGGCACAGACAATCTTTAGACCCTGATAAAGGACATAGGCTATTTTTTAATTCTAAATAAGGGTTGTAAGGGGTCAAAAGGAAAGTTGTATGGAAGTATCGCTATTTTTAGAGCTAGATACTTGAAACTTATTTTTCAGGCCATTGATTCGATATAAATAAACATGACATTCATAGTTTATATAAGTTAAGGTAAAGAGGTATGATACCCAAAAAACTAGTCCCAGGAACAGTTAGTATACATATAAATATATAAAACAAGAATCTGACTGACTGAAATATAAATGCAGGATCTAGACTATAAGGCTTCGAAACTTTAAATTTTTCACAGGGGTTCCTTTCATAACATGAGAGAGTACCAAAAATTAAACGTTGCTTTCTTGTTCATTATCATCATATCAGCTATTGATAGTCCACTGCTGGACATACGCTTCCCCGAGAAAGGTTTTCTGCCTATAATTGCCACGCTTGGCAAGCGTGTTGGCAATCACAGAGCGCAACTTTCGCGACGGGGATGCTGCTGCCCATTTCCGCCCTATACATTTGAGCTGCACTGTTTCGGATGGATATACCGCCATCTGTCGGCTTTAGTACCTCAGTCGAAACCCGTCAAAACCAGCTCTGGGATACAACAAACATACAGCTAGGCTAGCCATTAAATATGCCGTGAACTATCGGCGGTGTAGAATAGTACTTCCCTCTTTAGCAGTAAGAGTCGTAAGAGGCAAATAAGGTACCAGAACCGACAGATGACAGTATACCCATCCGAAATGAATGTAGTTCAAATGCACAAGGCGCGAAGGATATATATTTTATTATATCATATGCATTTATTGCGTTTATTTACACAAATATGTATATCAAGTGAATCTATTTTGTATATATATTGTCTGCACCACTATATATATATTTTTTCTGTTTCGTGTAATAGTTGACTGGGAGGTAGTGCCATCTGGCATTAAGTCCGCCATTTGTACATTTTGTGCAATAAAGTTAAATAAATAAAACATACATACAGCTAGGCCAAAATAATATTATTTTTATGTCCGTGTACATTAAATTTGCCGCGAGATGCCGGCAAAGTAGAATAGTACCTCCCACTGCACCAGGTGTCGTAAGAGGCGACTAAGGTACCTGAAACGACAGATGGCGATATATCCATCCGAAACAGTGCAGCTCAAATAGGAGGGGAATAAACCTCCGTCTAATGGCTTCAATGGCTGGTATGATGATGATCTAGACGAATCGGTATTCGTATTGCGTGACAAGTTAGTAACGCCATATATCCAACTAAAATCATAAACTTGCAAGTCTGTAAGGGTGACATCTGGTACAGAGAATATAGTCTTGAATTGCAAATTAGTTAAATTGCAATCCCAAGAAAAGGGGGACTTTTCCCATAATTGCCGCGCTAGACAAGCGTCTTGGCAATCACTGAGCGCAGCTTTCGCGATCGGGACATTATAGGAACGCGTAAACCTCAGGAACTAATAATCGGATATTAAAAATTCTGTTCGCATTAGACAGTCTAATTAGTTATTACAAGGCGATACTAAGAGATATTGCTAGTATATATGTAGGTATAGAAGGGCCCGGTTGCGCCGATGGAAGTGATTTTATCATGTGCACCAAAGGTCGAGGGTTCAATCTCCACCCAGAACAAATATTTATATAATGATACTTGTGTTTGTTCTGTATCTGGATGTTAAATATATATTTAAGATATATATTTGAGATTTATCTATAGCCCGCTGTCCGACTAATTTTAACTTGCTGCTCTACGACTTATCTTGGAGTCAGGGCAATGTGTGTGACGTGTGAATTTATTATTATTAAATATTGATATTTGATTGATTGATGATTATATGTTAGATTATTATGGCAGATAAAAAGGTACATCCCACTGCACCAAGTGTCGTAAGAGGTGACTGAGGTACTAGAACCGACAGATGGCGGTATATCCATCCGATACAGTGCAGCTCAAAAGCACAGGGCGGAGATGGGCAGCAGCATCGCGTCGAAAAGACTGCTCACTGAAATTGCCAGCACGCTTGCCCAGTGCGGCAGTTATGGGCGAAGAACTACCTTTCTTGGAGAGGCCTATGTCCAGCAGTGGTCTTCCAATGGCTAGTATGATGATATATTGATCAGCTATATACGAGTATATCTAGCAGCTAAAACAAGCCAGTAGGTGTTCTCGGTCTGTTTTTGCCGCGAGAGCGTTTATCAGCTTTATCTCGAGAACAACCTTCGCAGTGTCCATCGATTTTTGCAATACCGCGCAACTGTATCTAACCTTAAATATTTTATAGGGACATATTTAGATATTAATTTTGACTTATATATTTATTGATATTATTATATACATAATTAATCGTTCTGCCGTATTACATTTTATTACTAATTTTGCCTGGAAGAAATGGCTATGAGTGATAATGGTGCAATATATATATATATATAGCATCAGCGTTATTTATATATAACGCTGACTGACTGCCATATCAGCACAGAACCTAGACTAGGGTAACAATCTAGAAAATGTGCACAGAGGTTCTTTTTATACACACTTGGAAAGGATTTTTGTAAATTCATCCTCTAATGCGGTAAAACGGATGTGCAGTTAGTATAAAAGGCTGCTGTTATTGAAGTTATTCGCCTGAAATTCAGAATAAAGGTTTTTCATTAAAAGTCATTATACACATGTGAAATATTTTTTCGAAATTCATCCATTCAGGGGTAAAATGCGGGTGCAATGTTACTAACATCAGTTCTACAACTTAATGCGGGTAAAATTGCGCGGCGTCTAGTAGATGTATAAATAGTATGTCTTTTTGTTTTAATGTAATGTATTGTGTATAATAAAGACTATTATTAATATTTAATAATATTTTCTAAAAAATATCAATTTAATTTAGGCTACATGCGGGACTCGAGCCTGTGCAATCAAGACCTTAGTAGACTCATTGAAATTTTCCTAGATATCTGATTACGACAGCGTGGCGTTCACTATACATCACGACTCGCGGGAACTTCCTATACTTCGGGGATAAATCTAACCTGTATCGCTGTCTTGGTTTCAGCTATTCACATTTGGAATTTCTTTAAAAACACGTTTAGCCATAAATAAATAAACAAGCAACATAATCGTATTTATAATTTGAGTTAATAAGTTTATAAAATAATATTTTCTAACATTTACGCATCCAATACTCATGATAAAACTAATATTTTAACGGCTTGAAGGTTACCAAAACGCCGAACAAAAAATTTTAAAAGTTAAATCAACCGCATTATAAAGCCTTTAAAAAGTAGTTTCATTATGAATAAATTTAGAATGCTATTTTATAGTATTGCCATTTCAAGATTAGAAGTTTTTGTTTCAACGCTTTTGTGTTACCATATTTTAACAAAATGCTGAACGCGTAATTTACATTCTTTAAATATTAATGAATGCTCATAAAGAGTTTTTAGTATTTATTTATTCATGTATTCTATTATTTTAATAAACCAAGTATTTATGTAAAAATAATTTGCTATACAAGACTTATTAAGTTCAAAAGAACCAAGCTCTGACTTACCAAGTATACGTTAAAAATAGTGAGTGCCCCAAATTTAATATTTTCAATAATAAATATAAGATGTAAATAAATATACATAACATATAAATAAAATTGAAGTGTCTGTTTATCATATCAAAATAACAGCTTTTAAAACAAGCATATGAATGTGCGGTACTATAACAAAAAAGAGCTTCTCATTTTTTCCCTCAGTTTATTTGTAATGAACTCCGCAACAGGTAGACCGATTTTAACAAGATTTCTCTGGCAGACAACTGATGTTATCAGAAGTTATTAAGGTCAGTTCTATTATTTATTTATTTCACGGGAACGGGAAATAAATACAAAACCGCCTAGCGGCGCTACAATAAATATTTCTTTCTCATTTTTATTGACTTAAATGTAATTCTGAACTAGTTGCATTACGATGGTTCTCTTCGCTGTTGATAATTATTAGACATTACTTTTTAAAAATATCATCATCATCGTATCAGGCATAGAATGTCCATTGATGGACATAAACATACCTTCGAAAGGGGGAAATATGCAGTTTTTATTCGTGGCAAGATACAGTCACCTCTTACGACACCTGGTGCATGGTTAAGTCGTCTTCTACTCTGCCACACGGCAGAGTAAAATAGTAGAATATCTAATAAATTATGTTATTTTAGAGAAATATTGGATTGCAAATTGTGAAATGTATCTTCAAGGCACCTAAAGAAAAAGTATGTTATACATTTTTATACTTTTTGAAAGGCAAACTATGGTTCATAAACGCTCATAGTATCATGAGAACGTCAATAGCGCTTCGCTAACCTTTGTGACCACATAATATTATCTCACATTACTCGGTAATTTTCTCTCTCACCTTTCAAATACGACCAGCAATTTGACAACTGCTGGCGGCAAAAATAGGCGAGCGTAACGTGCAGACAGTCGTCTATACTAACAAAAAGAGGAAATATCTACTAACACAAAATATACTCGACCAATTTAAATAATTCTTTCACTATTAGAAAGGTACATATTCTCCGAACGACAAAGGTCATGTTATTTTTGATGAAATTATGGAATTATAAAATGGAATGTTATGAAACACGATTTATGTTTTTGTGCGATTCTAACAAATAAATACAAACACTAGTAGTCCTATTTAAAAAAATATTTAACTAATAACGGATCGTTACTGTATCATCAAATAATACAAACTATTTTCTATAAGCTTTATTACTGCATTCTGATATAGTAATGGCGAATACAAGGAATATTGCGGGGCCCAGTTAGCTTAATATAAAGAAACTTCATGGTAGAACCTTATTTATCACAAGCACACATTTATTGCTTATTTATTGAACAATATGATTGAATATATTGACGAATTAGATCAATGTATAAGATACTCGTATTGTGGGAATTTATTTTTATTTAAAAAAATTGTTTACTGTAATTTGATCCAACTTGAGAGATAGGATAGGCTATCTACGCCCAACTACAGCCAGCACCTGTTTTGTGTACCTTTTGTCAGAAATAATGTACAGGACAATAGCCCACTAATACGAATGTGTAGAGAGCCTCGCTTTGCGATTGCCAACAGGCTGGTTCGGCGCGGCAATTATAGGCGAAATTCCCCCATTCTTGGGGAGGCCTAAGTCCAGAAGTGGACTTCCAATGGCTAATAAAATATATATGTGTTGTTTGGTAATTATATCATTAAATAAATAAATTCACACAACCACTCATACGTTGACTTTTTTCCGAGATAAGTATCTTAAAGTACATGTGTATCACACGATGTGTACACGGATAGCAGACAACATAGGAATTACAAACAATCATCATATAAATATTTGTCCTGGGTGGGAATCAAAGCCGCGACCCTTAGAGGATAAGATAGGATTAATATCTGCGCCGTCTGGCGTCATGAATCTTATTTAAATATGTGGTATGTACGGAAACATGGTGGCGATATAAACCGGATTTGTATACACTTTTATAAATATACAAATGACCTAATAAGTGTTGCCATGTAACAAATAACGAGCCATATTAAGCCTGGCAAGTTATCAACTTGACAGAGTCGGTCGCTATCAGTTATATTGCCACTCTGCGCCCACGCACGTTCCACTATCACTATCTAGAATCTAGATCGTCTGAACAGGAGTTAGATATGTAGTATACAGCCACACATTATGATTAGTCACGCAAGGATATTAAAGACAAGACATTATTCATTATTTTCAAGATTTTTTAGTATCCAATGGATAAACCGCCATCTATCGGTTCCAGTATCATAATCCTAGCGGTCTCTCAGTCGTGGTACAGAAAGCTTCTACTCTGCTGTTGTCGCACATCTTTCAGCAGCATGATCCAACAACTTAACGTCTTATCAGTCTTAAAAGGATGTCTGCATCATCATCACTATCAAAACATCTGTGGAAAGTCTACTACTGAACATAGGCTTCCTTAAGGGGGAGGTTTGCCCATAACTGCCTCGGTAGGCAGACGTGGTGCCAATTACTGCATTTTGAATTTGTGGTACGCTGTTTTGAGTCGTTATACAAATATCTATCGGTTCCAGTACCCCTGACGATTATTTGTATAGAAAAAGGTATTATTTTGCTCTAGTGGTACCCACTGGTGGTGGTGGCTTTAGATACTTGACTAGATATAATCTAATAAATGATTTTCCGTCTGAAATTTTAATACTGTAAAAGTCAAGACCGTTTAAGTAACAGGATCTTTAGAACTATATGAAGATACATTTACTAAGTATTCCTAAATGATAATATGGCGTAATAATATTTAAAGTATACTATTAAAAAGTAAAGTAATTTATAGATTATAGTATTTGCCGTGAGGTACCAGCAGAGAAGAATAGTACCTCCCACTGCACAAGGTGTCGTAAAGCGACTAAGATACCGGAACCGGCTGATGACGATATATCCATCTAAAACAGTGCAGCTCAAAGTACAGGGCGGGGTTGGGCAGCAGCATCCCTATCGCGAAAGCTGCGCTCTGCGATTGCCGACACGCAATTATGGGCAGAGTTCCCCCTTTCTTGGGGAGACTTATGTCCAGCAGTGGACTTCTAATGGCTGGTATGATGTTTATATTGATTTTTTTTATTTGAAGTTGATATTTTATTTTGTACAAAATATTTGACGTCTATTAACAATTGTTACGAGAAATTGTCGTATGGCTCACGCTCGAAATGTTTTTGCTTAAGGATTGTAACGCCAGCAACCGCGGTCGACAACTAGCTATTGTGACTGTAGTTCAACATGCCTATCACAATGTAGTATCAAACAAAGTGGCTTATCGCTCTCTGTATGTCCCTGTGTATGTTATAAAACATTATGCAAAGGATTTTAATGCGCGCCAAAATTGACGTCAGTTTAATCTGACAGCCCAGCAAAAAAAAAAGATTCGTTTAAAAAAAATAAAAAACAAACTTGTATTCGTTTCATGAAACTAGCATACACCTGTGGCTTACTTCGCGGTGAGTCAGAATAAATCTCACCATTAATCGCACATTGTTACAGACACACATTTTCCTGTATTGAAACAACAATACAAACATAATATATATCGCCATTCACATACTCGATAATTGTAATAAATTGCAACAAATGATTTGTAATAAACAAGATCAAAACAAATAAATAATGAATTATGATATATGAATAGTTCTTTGATCATTTTGAAGATTAACTGTATTTTATATACAGTGGACCCCCGGTAGTTCGACAAACATTTTGGAGGTTAATGTCGAACTATAGAATTCTTCGGATTATAGAGAACTGCCTCAGACCCCCTATAGTCCGGAATTTTACAAAAGAGTACCTTGTAGTCCGACAAATTACAGATCCAATCATAAGATTCTTTATACATATTATATATACATATGTACATACATGTACTCTGTAGTAAAAATCATACTTGCAGACCATGTCGGATTACAGGGGCCGGATTACCGGGGGTCCACTGTAATTTTATAGGTTTTGTGCATTTAGTGTTAGATTTTATGTGGGTTCCACCCGAAACTTAAGCCTTTTACTTTCAGAAATGCATTAACATATTCTACCGATAACAGCGCCATCTATTTAATGTTGTAATTACTACCACAGATATAATAATGTCATCCATAAAAAGCGTGAATCATTTTTTGTGGAAGTAGTTATAATTACGGCTGGACCGATTTGGACCAAAATTACGCACGGAGATAACTGTCTTTATAAGAGTAATTTAAGCTATTATTATTTGGGATACGAATAACAACCGTCTTTAAAATGGTTTATTATTAAGCACATCGTAGATATTTTCATATGCATTTATTAAATAAATACATTCAAACAAACAGTTCGTTTTTTTACCTATATTTAAATATAAACAAATAAACCCTTCGCACGTCTACACACCTCAAAAAAGCGGATCTGAAATCTGTTACCCCGACAATCGATACGATCCCATTGTGAACTTTGAAGTAAGCTTATATCTTTAGCGGTACAATACGCGAATAAAACTACGGGCACATTGATATTTATTTCGCATTCCGTCCCATTCAGCTAGTTACAAGGCCCAGTCTGCTGTCCTAGTATTTATATTTATGCAATTTTATACGGTAAATACGAGCCGCGCCTTCTCGCTTCGCGTTCTTTATCCTTTTACTCAGCACCTAAGTGTCACACTATGATGTTATATAGGTTATATTTGTCTGTAACAATTGTATATTCTAATAAAAAAGTTATATTTAAAGTCCATCAAGTTGTTTCTTAGATTAACGCGATCAAACATACAATCTTTTCAGTAGTATATTTATAGATCAAAATTAAGTGGCCATGAAAAATATAGCGCAACACTATTTACAATGTGCTAAAAATCATTTAAACAGTGTAAAAGTAAAAATTTAACACTTGCATATAATCAATACGCGTAAGCAAGTTCGTCCGATATATAAGACAATCAAATATGAGATTTAACTGGTCCAGAAAAGCTTCAATATTCTCTAACATTACACGTAATTTGCACTGCGTTTCGCTTCGGCGTGCCGTTCAGTGTAAATTGTACATTAGAGAAACAAACGGTGTTCTGACGATAAATCTTAGTCTATCAGCGCGCCTAGAAATCTAGAAGTCCGGGTATAAATTCCCGTATCGAACAAAGCTAGTGAAAAAACAAAACGTTCAACTAGCTACTTTCTAAACGACTCTGCTTATTATTTAAAAACTAAGTCTAAATATAGACGCTCGAGTTACAACTAACGCGGCGCCACTTAAATCTAAAACTATAACACCTCTTTACCCAGCACCTAATTTCCTTAATCACAGATCTTTATATAAGTACTTTTCAAATAATATTTCGAAGTACACATCACCATAAAAAAAAGAAAACATCAAACTGACATAACGCAATGAAGGAAGAGACAAGCCAGCGTCATCGATTTGAATTAAAGAGTAAAGCCGCGTCCTTGGAGTGATTATACTTTAAACAAACTCCCAACTCATGTTACCGGTACTTTTACATGCAGGCAGTGGTAACATTCTGCCAACCTCAATCAATCCACACAACCAGCAAGATTTTAAACATTAGCTACATTCTAAACTCCGCGCTTATAGGAGCCTAATTACGAAACGTAACGTAACTATCTAACGCTGTTAAATTTAAATGATAGATTGACATTGATTTGACAGAGCCGACATTAAGCAGCCATCTTTAAAATTACCTGCAATAGGCGCACGTAAGTTAATCGTAGCAATTATTACAGCATCCGCATCGTCACTTCGAGTTAATAGGGAACAGACTAGGAGAAAGGTTAAATGACCGCACAGAACTGGCAGGTGAAGACTAATTTAAAAAACTAAAATTATAAACGGGTAATACTCATTTAAAACAAGGAGTTCAGAGTAATACAAAATAAAAATAAAATCATAATATACCTACATTATAAAAAAATGCGACACAACAAACTCGTTTTCAAAAAAGGCCTTTAAAAAAACAAAAGTAACCTTGTAGACTAAACATGACAATTTTGTAGATTTCTTCGAAATACTAACTATTTTAAATAATTCTGTATTACCTAGGTACTTAACTTTGGGCAATTCCAATGTATATTTTGCCTTTTAAAAATAATTAAGCGTTTAATTAATTGGGTGTTAATACATTTTTTTTATAAAATGGCAGCTTTACTTTTGATGCTTGTCAAATGGAAAAAATCAAATGGACAAAATATCTCAAACGTTTACGTCTCTAGACGTCCTTTCTATTACCATACCCACTAGAAGGGCCGTAATGCAACAAATCCTACACGAAATAATCGTACACTAAGGATATTTTATGGTGTAATATAATCAAGGGTCCGAAAGGTCACAAGACCGTCCTCTGGAGACCATTCGTCCTTAATTATTCGTGTAACTTGTAACCAAATTAGTTGGGGACAAGCGAAAGCAAAGTTAAGGAGTTTCTTCGCAGAAAACTACGCAAGTTTTAGTCGAAACAATTAAAGTAGTTAGGATAAACGAGGGAGAGAACGGAACGTGAAAAATAATCATGGCAGCTTGTAATGGCGGTAATGACACGTTGCAGTCTGTAGGAAGTAGATACGGCCGAGCAACACACAATTATACTGTAACGTATTGGAAAACAACGCCGGGAAAGAATAACAGGGCCATATTGTAGCAAATTTATACAATAACGGAGCGTAGTTCCCCCGAGAAAGGATGCCCGCAGCATACAATTTACACTAAAAACGCTCATTGTTTCATACACTCTTTAATTCTATTAAATAAGAAAATGAGACCTACAAAGTACTAAGAAATGTTAAGTAAAAAATATCCACGCTAGAAACCGGCACGCATGTTGTGTTCACATAGCCGGACGGAGTTAAAAGCATTTTTTTCTTTCATTTTGTATTACATCATTACTAAGAAACCGGAGATGTGCAAAATACGACGCATTTTAGACTAATATTCGTGACTTCGAATGGAGATTGGATCATGGATTTAAGCAATATAGAAATAATGATCCAACAATTTGAGGGTATAAACTGCGAACCTCAGAGATGGCAATAGTAAATTGCGAGTCGAAACCTCATCAAATCCAATAAGATTAACAAATTTTGGTAACAGGATTAAATAATAACCTTGCAAAGGCGGTATTCGACAAGTAATCATGTCACGTTTATATTTTTTGGGTAGGTAGAACAATAGATTTGCGATTCTGGTAGGGTTTCGGATTGTGTTGTTCCAGGTGCTCTGGAAATTCATATCTCCCGTTCTAGAATGTTTACTTTCAATCATACCTACCTACAGCGAGACCTAATTTAATTAGTTCAATTTCTATCATTTTTCGAATGAAATTATGTAGGTAGGTAAGATAACTGATAATGTATCGAAACGAAAGATTAATCAATGCGCAATCCATAATAAACATTGTGAAAGTTACAATTTCAAACGCATAGTTCAGTGTAAAATCTCTTAAACTTTACATCTATTGACCGAAAAAAAATAACTTTTCCAAATGCAAACCTACCCCCCATTGACGAAAATACGTGAAATATTCGTCGAGAAGGTTGAGAATCGTGTGTAGCGGCGGACACAAGTTTAGCAACTATCCGAACGGAATCAACAAGTGCAGAGCGCCGCATCCTGAGGGAGCGACGTCGCCGTAAACAAAGAAACGGCTCGGAATTCTCTCAAGACGGAGGCAACCATCGTGAAAACTGGGCCGGACATGTGTGACGCGGCCGTGACCAACATACAATCACTTTTCAATTAATAAAGAACTAGCAAACACCTGCAGAATGCAACAAATTCCAATAAGCACTCGGTGCAAACGAGTCGGGTCCACCTGGCCGACAGCTGCACTCTTCACTTCTCTCAACACTTAGTTAATGTGATTTGTTTACGTACTTTTGAGTAACACAGGGCACAGGTTCACAGGTAGCGCGACGGAGACGAAGACGCGACGTGCGATCGACGCGGCGGTTGACGCGGCACTGCCGTCGTCGCTCGCTCTCGAGCGCGAGCGGACAATTCGCAATTCGAATACCTACGTAACGTAACTTAACTCCATAATATTTTATAGTTTCGTAACCGTGATACTCGATTACCGAGCGCCGTTCGCGTCTAATCGATGTCACGATTTCGGGAGTGTTGGGGAGCAGAAACCACACATTCTTGTTTGCCCGCGAGCGCAGGGAAAGTCACACCATGCGTGACGGCGTGGAAATTCGTTGACGCGTCACGCAGATTTTTCTTCTCAGACAATTGCACTCATCTGCGGTATAGTGGCTGAATAGAATTTCTCGGACTTGATGCTATGTGTTTTGCTCAATTGGATCTTCACTTTTCAATTGCGTTGATATGTATTTTGCGTTGACATAACTCAAGTATCTGTTATAAAATTAAAATAAAAAATAATGAAAAAGCAACATAATTTTATTATAAGTGTGTCTATGCTGCCTTACATTTAGAAACAATTGCTAAAATTTGCGATAAACAAGTTTTACTGCATGAGTTGTTTTTATTTATATAGGTACAAGTAAAAACTAAAGGCTCAGGTTTTTTGCAATACAGTTTAATAGTTCCTATTACATCTAGCGTAAGCGTTTTTATTGCAAACCCATGTCTTGTCGAATAACACGATAAAGCCATATGCTAATAGCACTACAGTGTCGGGGATGAACTCGGCAAGTGACCGCACGCAGGCTAAAATTGCTGGCTATTTTAGCCTACGCTAGGGCACAAGCTAGTTTGCGAGGGAAAATCGGACCAAAGACAACAAGAATTAACATCTTGATGAAAATTTCATTTGTTATTCTATCTTATATTATGATTACATTAGATGCTGTATTTTCTGTTTTAGTTATCAAATAAAAAATGAAGTTTTGTTACAGTTCATTAAATTCAGTTTATTTTAGTAACAATGACGACAACATCTTTTAATAAAACTACTTTCTTAACGGCTTTAAAACGCGGTTAATTTTACTTTCAAATTTCTCGTTCGTCATTTTTGTTAGTTTGTGGCTACCGTTCTCAAAAAATACAAAAGAAGCCGTTAAAAAAGTAGTTTTACTACGAACAATGAACGCATAAATGTTAGAAAATATAAAAAATAGCATCGTTTTTAAGTTTTTAAACGTCACGACCATTGCATTTAGAACTACATAATTAAGTATCCTCATCATCATCATGGAACATCCACCGCGGGACAGCGAATTGTTACGCTGATCTGGCGTGGCGGCAATCGCAGAGCGTAGCTTCACGATGACAATATCAGTGCCCGTCCTCGCCATATTGCATTTGCGTTACACGATCTTGGATGGATATATATATCGTTTCTTACGACACCTCGTATAGGAGAAGGTAACTTTTTACTCTTACCGTAGACACTGGAATTACGGTCCTAAATAATTTGCTTTTAACTATTAGATTTAAAACAGGTAAAACTTATCTTCGAGTCAGGTCTATGTGTGAGATGTTGTGAAAATTTATTATTAGTTATTTTGACGATTTCATCTTGTTCACACATGAATAAAGAGAATTTTTTGTTGAGAACGCGTTTAATGGCACGTAAACGGTTTGTTATCTTTAATCTTTATTGAGTAAGCGTGAGCTGGTCGAATGAGTAGATATTCTTTTATACAAAGAGAAGCTTCAGGTTGTAAATAGGGAAGGGACTGAAAAAAAATGTTTATTGATCAATGGGTTTCTGGAACATTACTATATCAGCACTTGCTGTAATATTTTTAAAAAATAAGTTCAAGTTCTCGAGGTGAACTATTTTAAAAGATAGAGGGACAACAAATTGATATTTAAGGATTTTATTGAAAAATACGTTCTGAAATATGTGTGCGCGTAACAACTGAAGAAAGAAGGCATTCGATAATGATTGGTTTGTTGGTGTTTATCACCCAATGTTTGTAAGCAGTTTATGGGATGGAGACTCAAGACAATGTCCTCAAGACAATAATAACTTATTTTACTTTAGGTAGATCTCATATACAGTCGTCTGCAATGGTACCTCACCAATTTCTACCGCCAAACAGCATTGTTTGCATTGCTGTATTCCAGTTTAAAGGGTGAGAGAGGCAGTGAAATTACTAGGTAATGTAAATCTTCTTCCTTGTGATATTACGAGCATTCAAAGGCTGCGGTGACGGTTACTAATCATGCGCGCCGCGCGCTTATTTGTCATCTAAAAATGATCTGCCGATATCTTACCACAGTATGTGCTTATGATAAACTTAAATACGAAATACTCTTTACGTAGTCCTATTGAAAGCACTATTAAATTGCCCCAAAAATAATAATAAAAAAATCCTTTGAAAATTCCTTTTAATAATGGAAGTACTAGAATCTAAACTCATAATACTAATAACGCTTCAACAAGATCATAAAAGCGATAGATCACTGCACTAAGTCTAACTTAAACTAGTCTGCCGGTACAACAAACTCAAACCAAGTTCACTGCACTAGCTTAAAACGATTTACCAAAAGGAACCTGCAATGAAAACTAGAGGTGATAAAAGTTCCATTAACACCAACTATCAGGTGTTAATTACAAATTCAAAACTATTACCCAGCACACGCAAACTAAAGCTAGCGGTTACAATAATTGGACACAAACTAACCCTTTTTTGTCATTAACAAAACTAAAAGCACTCCTCGGTTTCACTCACATAGTTCTCCTTCGTAATTTATCGTGAAGTCCCGGCAGAGTAGAATAGTACTTCTCTCTGCACCAGGTGTCGTAAGAGCCGACTAAGGTACCAGAACCGATAGATGGCGTATATCCATCCGAAACAGTGTCGCTCAGATGCACAGGGTGGGGATGGGACAGGAGCATCCCCGTCGCAAAAGCTGCGATCTGCGCTGCGCAATGATGAGTTCATAATATATATATATATCAAAGCGACCCGCTCCGGCTTCGCATGGGTGCTATGAGACATGACTATAAATAGTTATTGTGAACTTTACTCATTTGAAAATACCCAGACAAAAAAAAACCAGAAAGAGATAGACATACGTCTATCTCTTTCTGGGGTTATTCCCATTTCAGCCTTATTGTAGACATTTCAAAGCTTTATTATATTATTTATAGTACATTATTCTGATCTACCAATGGCCTCATACAAAGGTGCCCGCGACTTCGTTCGCGTGGTTGTCGGAAACTCTATCGAAATTATTTTTTGATTGCTCACGTTGGTTTATGTAATTGTATAATTGTGAATAAGATTTTTTCTTCCTTCCTCTAGCCTTCCTCAATAAATGGACTATCCAACAAAAAAATAATTATTCAAATCGGACCAGTAGATCCTGAGATCAGCGCGTTTAGCGCAAACAAACAAACGAACAAACTCTTCCGCTTTATAATGTTAGTATAGATTAGTATAGATTTAAGATTAAATTACAAGCGTCTATAGCCGCGAAGACGCTTACTATCACGTGGACTGTATTGTTTGTCGACATGGTCTAATAAATAAATAATAATTCACGCTAGGATTTAACGAGGTAATGAAATGAAATAAAATGAAAATAACATTCGATGTAAATTTAAGGATATTAAAAAACATGTATTTCAGTTTACGCCATTTGTAATAGTTGAAGACGTATGTTACAAAATTATCAAGTTTTAGTTCAGTAGTTCTCAACTAAGGTAGCACGCCCTCTAGTTAAACTTAGAGAATATTACGAGGGCGAGAAATGTTTGTTTTGGTAATAAAATCAAATCAATATATAAAGTATATCTATGTATATATAGATAAAATAATACCTATTTCACTTGGTCTCGCCATCGTGAACGCCTGGACCGCTTTCACTCTTGTATATTTGTTATGGTCAGATGTTCTCTCTTATGAAAGAAAAAAATTAAAAATTTTAAAAAAAAGAATATTATGTATCATAAAGGATTAGACTAATAAATACACGTTTTTTCTTAATTATACCAACACAAATGAAATAGGCAGTCGTCGTTAGGACAGAACCAAGTCTGTCAGGTCAGCTAGTTGAAAGTAGATATTGTTTAAATATTGAGAATTGCATCGGATTATGAGATACCGGCAGAGTGCAACAGTATCTTCTCCTGAACCAGGTGTCGACTGAGGTACAGGAACCGACAGATGGCGGTATATCCATTCAAAACAGCATAGCTGTAATGTAACAGGGCGGGATGGACAATAGAAAATCCGTCGCAACAGTACGTTCGGCGATTTTCCCCACACCTGTTCAACGCGAAAATCTCCCGTTTTTTATGGAACTTCTGATGATGACAATGATAAATAAAGAGGGATTATATCAAAAAATATATGAATATAAATTCAAGTCAACATTATCATCATCATCAACCATTTTAAGTCCACTGCTGGACTGAGACTTTCCCAAAAAGGGGGATTTTGACGCACTGGGTAAGCGTATTGGATATCCCAGAGAAGCTTTATAAGCTTTCGCTACGAGTGTCCTTCGGCCTATCCTCGCTCTGTGCATTTAAACTGTATTGTTTTGAATGTATAGTTTTGCTGAATACCACCGTCTCTTGGTTTTGGTCACACTGCGACACCTGGTACAGAGAGAGGTACTATTCTACTCCACCGGTACCCCATGTATTATGTATGTATATAAATATATATATTTGCATCATATAGTAGAGAGTCACGGATAAATGTTAGAAGCTTCTAATGTAATATTGTAAAAGAATATTTGTTTTTCGATTACATTGCAAACGCTGGCTGAAACCCGACGAGATACATAAAAATATTGTACTACACTATTGTACTGTTAACTAAGAAGGATAAGGCACAATAATCATTTTTTATCTCAATATACCTGTGCGAAGCCGGGGCGGGCTATTTATTTTAAAACTAGATAGAGTCAAAGTTTGGGAATCTCTATACTTGTTCGTCCTCTAACAACCATCTTTCATTTGGACACGCTATGTTAACCAAACGAACATATTTCGCTAACGTGGGCGTCAACTAATGATATTATAAACTGATAAATGTGCTCGTTTTGAACATTTGCAGCTCATAATTGAGCAATCTTAGCGATTGTGTTACGTAATGACATTTGCGAGTAAATATAGCTGACCTTATCAATTATGGAAAGATTACATTGAATGTAGCTAAACGTTTTTATTAATTGGAAAAAGTTTTAAATTTCAGTTTGGTATGTTTTGATCAAAATTTTATACAACGTAAATAGCGGCGGGGAAAACTTAAACATAAGTATATAAAAACCTTTTTTTCTTTTTTGAAAGGTCAATGTCCAGCAGTGGACTTTTTACGGCTTCTTACTCTTCTTCTTTTAACTTAATATCATTACATCATCATCATATCAGCCATTGGAAGTCAACTGCTGGATATAGGCCTCCTCAAGAATAGAGAAATTTTACTCATAATTGCCGCGCTGGGCAAACGTGTTGGCAATCGTAGAACGTGGCCCATCCGACGGGGATGCTGCTACTCATCCCCGTCCTGCACATTTGAGCTACACTGTTTGGAATAGATATACCGCCATTTGTCGGTTGTAGCACCTTAGTCGCCCCTTACGGCTCCTAGTACAGAGGAAGGTACTATTCTTAGGTAGAAGGTACTATACTATTATTTTATCCTTCATTTAAGGATTTTATAAATTCAAAATATACAAATAAATGAAACGTCAATCCGCCATTGAATCACGTGATGCTCTACGAAATGCCCCTTATCGACTTCCATTGAAAGCTTTTAAAATTAAAAAATAAATAAATAACATTTCATTGTACATATTTTACTTGCTGTAGTAACAAGTTATAAATTCCCACAACATCTCATATATCGACCTGACTCCATGATAAGTCGCTTAAACCATAACAAGTGCTACAGACATCAGACAACAGAGGAATCACAGATCATTATCATCAAATTTAAGTTCAATTTTAAGAATCAATTCTAAGTGCTAGGCTCCCCAAGAAAGGGGGTAAGTTGCCCATAGTTGCCGCGCTGGGCAAGCGTGTTGGCAATCGCATAGCGCAGCTTTGGCGACGGGGAAGCTGTTGCCCATCCCCGCCCCGTACATTTAAGCTGACTTTTTTGCATGGACATACCGCCATCAGTCGGTTATGGTACCTTAATCACCTCTTACGACACCTGGTACAGGGGATGTACTATTCTACTCTACCGGTACCTCACGGCTAGAATCACAAATATTATCATTTAAATATTTGTCCAGGGTGGGGATCGAACCCACGCAGAACCCTTTGACGTACAAGATCGTGATAGGTTCACTACCATCTGTGTCAAGTTAAAAATGTACATTCGATTTTATTAAGAACATTTTTAGCAAGCACCCGCTTCTTTGTCCTCGAAAGCCTTAGTTATACGGATACTTACTTATTTTAACTTTTTGCAAATTAAAAATTCAATATACACATAGCGGAATTAATGCCAAGAGACATTATCTACCAGGCACCCATCGGTCAAAACAGAAAATAAATAAGGCGGTGCAATACACATAGATAAATTATAAATATAAAACTGAAAGTACTTTATGATTAATACTAGCTATGCCCGCGACTTCGTTCGCGTGGTTGTCGGAAACTCTATCGAGATGATTTTTTGATTGCTCACGTTGGTTTATGTTATTGTATAATCGTGAATAAGATTTTTTTTAAATACTATGTAAAAAAATAATGTATTTAAAATAATGGGTCAAAGTACTTCGGCATAAATTACATTTTTACTTTTGTTTAAAATAAAGCACGCTATATTCGACCGTTCCGTGGTACCTCGCAAAGATACACTCGCGGCTGGTAGTGGCCAGCACGGCGGTGGGGCGAGGCCCACCTCCCCCTCACCCGCCGCCGCGCGGCCTGCTTGCACAGTATAATGCTAGCAAGTCTTCTTCGACAAATAATGTTATTATGAGTAAATCTTGAGTGATAGACGTATATTGTCGCGGACGTTTTTTAATTATCAAAAAGTAATCATTCTTTTATACATAGTTTTTAACTAAATTAAACCGTTTATGCAGCGCACTTGACGAAAGACCTCAAATGTGAATAATTTTCCCCGTTTTTGCAACATTTCTCACTGACATTTCGCTCTTATTAGTTTCAGGGTAATTTTATATAGCTTAAAACCTTCCTCTATAAATGGACTATCCAACAAAAAAATAATTATTCAAATCGGACCAGTAGATCCTGAGATTAGCGCGTTTAAACAAACAAACAAACTCTTCCGCTTTATAATATTAGTATAGATTAGTATAGATAAGTTACATAAATACGTATTAAAATTACTATACTTACACATAAATACATTTTAGTTTTATTATTTTACCGTTCCGTGGGGTACCGGCGGAGTAGAATAGTACCTCTCTCTGCAGCAGGTGCCGTAATAGGCGACATAGGTACCTGATCCGACAGATGGCAGTATACCCAGGCGGAGATGGGCAGCAGCATCCTCGTCGCGAAGTTACGCTCTACAATTGTTACCATACCTACCCAGCGCAGGTATTATAGGCGAAAATGGCCTTATAATTATTATCATAACTCATATGGATTAGTGAGAAAAATCAGTATTTTCTTATGACGTTGTCACGTTCAACTATCGACAGTAAACCGACTTTACAGACAATCGATTTTTATTAACATAAAGCTACTTTCTACAAGAATACCCAGGCTTTATTATGTTTACAAATAAGCAAACTGAATCCAATGAAAATATATGAACAAGATTTGTATTTTTTCTAAGTTTATAACAAATTAATTCGGCAACTACTAGTTATCATTGTCGAATACTCTTCCACTTAAGGAAATTTACATCATGAGTATAGAGTTTGTATAGAGAGTAGAATAGTAATTTTCTCTTTACCAGGTGTGTGTAAGGTACCAGAACTGACAAACATCGGTATATATACATTCCAGACAGTGTATCTCAAAGGCATTGGGTGGAGATGGGCAGCAGCATCCCCGTCGCGAAAGCTTCGCTCTGCGATTGCCAACACGCTTGCCCAGCGCGGCCTTATGGCCAAAATTCCCCCTTTCTTAGGAAAGCCTATGTCCAGCACTAGATTTCGAATGGTTGTAATGATGATAAAAAGCAAATATTAATACTTTAAGTTCAATGGATTTAAGCAGTAAAAATGTATGTGTATGCATACTGCAACTTTTAAATTCATTAGTGTATCATCGTGCGTGGAAATCGTAGAGCGACAGGGATACTGCAGCCCATGTCCGCCCTGTGCATATTAGCTACATTGTTTTAGGTGAACCTACCGCCATCTGTCGTCAGTACCTTCCTTAATCGCCTTTTACGATACCTGGTACAGAGGGAGATGCCATTCTACTCTGCCGGTACCTCACGGCTTATGTATATGCATTATTTTATATAGACAAATATAAAGATAGTGATCTTTAAATGTCTGCCGCATTGAAATAATAATACGGAACGATAAATTTTAAATCGATTTATAATAATTGATTTCGACATTAGCTCGTAGCATATGAAATTCGTAGCAGACGCGTTGAAATCTTTTGTACCCCAAAATTTTAAGTACGAGCTGCATTTTATTGTCGGCTATTACCAAAATGAAAATTTTTACAATCAACTTTCGTTTTATAGTTGTATTTAATTTATTGTAATTAAAAAAAAATTAAACATTTCAACAAAATACTTTCATTCCTTTCACATAATACTAACGTGTAATTTTCCATTTTGTTAAATCTATAGACCTTTACCCTGCCGGAATGCACTGGCAGAGTAGAATAGTACCTCTCTTTATCATGTATTATGTGTCAAGTGGCGGTTAAGATACCAGAAACGACAGATAGCGGTATATTCATCCGATATAATGTAGCTCAAATAGGGTGGAGATGGGGAGCAGCATCCTTGTCGCAAAAGTTGTGCTCTGAAATTACCAACACGCGTGCCCAGCGCGGCAATTATAGGCAAATTTCCCCCTTTTCCGGTGAGGCTTATGTCTGGCAGTGGACTTACAATGGCTGCAATGACGAATGATGTAATCAAACTAAATATATTAAGTTGAAAATTGTTTGTGAACTGTTGACGGATTTATATAGACATCTACAAGAAGCGCGCGCACGTGGCAACGTCGTCGCGCCCGTGCACTTTTACTTTCCGTCACGATACTGGTCAATGACTTCTGATGAACAATACTACTACATAAGGGATCACTTTACTTTTTTTCTCAACTTTCCATTCGTAAATATTTTGGGTAAGCATTTCATTATAGTATACATGGCCGACAGCGATATCTGGAAAAATATGAAATTCTAAAAAGGAAAAAAATGCCCGTAGTACTCCCGTCCGGCAGGCGTGAAGGCAGAAGCAGTGTAGCTTCGAAGAACTATGCCTATCCACGCTTGTAGAAGAGGCGTCTTGTCTATTATTCTAATCTGCCGGTATCCCAAAGCCAATGGCATAGCGTGGATTCGCTCAGAGGCTCTTTAGCGGTATAGAGACTAAGTTGACAAACTAGCATATAGTCTGTGAGATTGTAAGCGTCACCTAATATCACAAAGATATCACTCGTGCGTTGCCAACCTTGAAGATATGTCACATTACCCAATAATTTCACTGCCTCTCTTCCCCTTAAATCGGGACTGAGCAATGCAGAGTTTTTGGCGGTACCCTCTATTATATATCTCACTCAACTTGATAATTGAAACAAATGGGACCATTGAGGAAAGAAATTACCAGGGATTATAATTACAAGTTTAAAAAACCAAAATAAGAACCAACTTTAGAGGAGAAAATAATCAAATCAACTTGAGCTGATCAAAACTCAAGAATATTCCGAATTTTGTTTCCGAAAAGTCCGAATTTTGAAGAATTATCTGTGGTATTAACGAATATCACATACTTTTGCTATTTCTACTACTTTTCTTTGGTCAAATATAGCACTAGCCCATCTTTTACTCTGTGCCCTGATAGATATAATGTCACATTATATTACCCACTGCCACGGTCACCCTTTAAAACGGAACACTTCATGCATTAGACCATGCACCTCAGTAGAAATATGTGAAAGTGAAGTGTCGATGTAGACGACCATAGCAGGAAGTAAATTTGTCGAGCGAAAACTCATTAATAAATGTCGAATTATTCAGAGTTGCCATTATTAATATAAATTTAAAGAAAGACAACTTATAGATTTACTAAAAAAATTACACAAGACCTCAAATTTTGTGGTCCGGATATTAGACAACGGAAAAATATATATGTATAAATAATATTGGAATGTCGTTTTGTAACATCAAAGCAATTGATGTTTACATAGGCAAACGAAAGTATATGGTATTTATAATAAAAAAATATTTTTTGCTTGTTTGTATCTTTGTTTGAGGCTAACTCCGAAACAGGTAGATTTGAACGGACTTTTACTGGCAGGCAACTGATGATATAAAGAGTAACTATTACTATTCTATTCAACTGTTATTTTGATGGGAACTACGGGAGTAAGACCATATGCTAATTATATCATGTATATTATCATCATACTGTTAGACATTGGCTTCCACAAGAGGGAATTCTTTCCATATTTGCCGCGCTGGGCAAGCGTGTTGGCAATCGCTACACAACCGACGCACAAGACCGGATCACTACCATCTGTACCATCGGGCCCGTAATTATGTACCAAAAAACTTTCAAATGCACAGAAAAGTGACCGTAATACTTCACAATCATCGTCCTTGGTCTGAGAGTTAATGCAAATCTCCTTTTATTTCTTCGTTACCTCATAGCAGACTTAATAAACCATTAATATTGGACATGGTACACGACTTGAATTCAGGTACTTGTAACACTTACTTAATATTCGTCTACTGTCCGCAAGAAATGTTTCCCTGGTTGAGCATAATCATTAAAATAACCGCCTTTGCAATCTTAATTCCTCCATTTACCTTCCGTCTATACTCGTAATAAAAGATTCAGTTATATTATTTTCACCATAACATGAATTTAGCCGTGAAGTACCGGCAGAGTAGAATTGTGCCTCCCCCTGTACCAAGTGTGGTAAGCGGCGACTGGGGTACTGGAACCGTCGGATGGCGGTATATCGATTCGACAAAGTATATCTAAAATGCATAGGTCAGCGTTGGGCAGCAAAATCCATATTACGGCGCTATGCTCTGCGATTACGACCAAGCTAGCCCAGGTCCGCAATTAAGGCCTAAGAACAGTGGACGTCTGACGGCTAACCTGAAGAACATAAATGAATAAGTCTCTCCCAATCTTTCATTAACATCACATCAAAAGTGGTACTAATTGCAGAGTGTAGCATCGTGACGAGATTGCTGATACCCATCTTCGCCCTGTTGCCTTTGAGCTACGCTGTTTCAGGTGGATATACCGCCGTCTATCGGTTTCGGTACCCTAGTGGCCTCTTACGACACTAAGCATAAAGGTAATCCAAGTGAAATTAATGTATTTATATTAAAAACTGCATTTAGTAATATAGTATTTAATTTGTGGATTGTTGGTGAATTATGCTACCAGGCGCCTGAGTTCCTCCAAAAGTCGAACCAACACTCTGGTCTCCGGATTGCTTTTTCTAGCAGGCTGGAGTGGACTAGAGAGGGCCGCAGGACATTCATATGCGTTGTATATAGTCTCAGTGTGGAAGTGATAATAAAGCCGCTAGATTGGTAAACTACCTCACAGCTACCGCTTACGACTATGTTCCTGACTGCATCGGCTCATTTGAGTGCCAATTTAATGAGCGACCGGTGATCATCAGCTAAACCTAAAAGCATGAAACATTTTTCTAGGCAGATGTCAATTGTTTCAAGCAATAGCCAGTTTCATCAGTTTCTTCTATTTTTTTCTATTTTGCTCTTGAATCTCCCTTGCGTCGTCTATGGGTAAATTCTCTGTATTATTTAAGTTAGTACATCTAGTAGATGTACTTCAAATAAATGATACCAAAGGTTATTTAAGGATACTTATAAGCATCGGCCTAATGCAGCAATCAAAAGCCCGAGCACCCGGGTAGACCCGAGATATTCAAATTGATCAACATATTAAAATAATAATAATGGGAAGATTTACATATTTTATAATTTTATGACAACAGATAGCAAATATATACTTACAGCGAAATGTCCGAAGAATTCCAAACGTGTTTTAAATTAAATGGAAATGCAAAAAGGATGTTAAATTATAGTATTTACGACTGGATATGGAGCAAGAATAAGCAAAACGGCACGCAAAAGTACTGCAATAAAATTTTATTGCAGCTCCGTTGCAATTATGGGAATGTGGTGAAATTAACTATTTCAGTCCTGGCATCGCGCTTAAATATTTTTATCTGATTGTTTTTAAACATTTTACTGCACATGCCGAATAAAGAATTAATTTCCTCATCATATCTACATTTCATAAGTAACATCAGATGTACGTACGTTTATTGTATGCGGTACTTTTAAATTTATCATTATCAACCGTTGCATGTTAACTTTGGGTTTGTTTTGATTGCTGGAGATACGCCTCTCTTCAGCCTATTACGTAAAAGATTGGCTGTTCCGGATAATTATTCCTTCGTCTGTTAATTCTGGTACATTAGTCGCCTCTTACGACACCTGGTACAAGGGGAGGTACTATTCTAACCTGCCGGTACCTCTCGGCATATTATGTTATAATACCTACCCTATCTCACCTGGAACACGGCAAAGCGCGGACTTCTGTTTTGCAGTAGAGATTGATGAGTTTTTTATATGACTAAGTCGACAAACAAGTATACAGTCCACTTCAGTAAGCATCACGACATCCTATAGACGCTCGTATTATCACAAGGATATCACTAGCTAGTTACCAACATTGTGACTTGAAGTTATATTGTCAACCAGTCATTTTAGTTATATATATTTGTTGTATAAATATTTGCTCTGGGTAGAAATCGAACCCATAATATTAATAAATGAATGATTTATACAACATCTCATACATTGACCTGATTCCGAGATCAGTTGCTTATAGCACAATAGAAGAGTCACAAAATGTGTGTTTCCTTAATACTTAACATCCCTAGGCAGAACAAACACAAATGTTCATGTTATAAATATTTTTCCAGAGAGGGGATCAACCCACGAATTACTTTGCATTAGATATTTAATAGATACAGGACTGCCAAATCATTTGCATTTATTGTAAACCATGATTAAAATAAAGAACAGATTGTGCATTAAAAACGGATTTTACGAAGCCATAAAAATTTACAACTTCATGCTACATACTACTAATGCCATCTATGAAAATTTCAGTAACTTAACTGTTTGGATATAAAACTTTTTTGCAAGGATATACCTGGTACAGGTTACGGTACTGTTCTACTCTGCTGGTACCTCACGGCTATATATATATATATATATATATAAATATAAATTGTTTTATTTTCACAACTTGGCCTACTGCTTGTAACCTTTTCTAATATATATTATATTGATTTTCCAAAAACAAAGACGGCAAAGATGCTGCTGGTTAGCTAGTTGTATCTTATCTCACCGTTTCACTTTACTGTGTATTATGACGGACAATTACAAACCTTTGTTAGCTTATTAAGTAATCTGTCGTCATCTTCGATCACGTGATGTTATGGTTTCTCTATATCTCCTGTTACCCATCGTTCAATCCTGTAATCTACACCATTCTGTAATCAACATACAATCCTGTAATCTACATACAAATATTTCCTCTTTATAATAAAGAGGAAATATTTGTATGTTACACGAATAAATCCAAAAACTGCTAGACATCTTTCAAAAATTATTTGTTTCTAATGGACACATTGATGTTACATTTCCTAGTCAATTTAGGTCGGGAATAGAATAATGAAAAAAGTCAGGGATCTGTATGACAACTTCGATAATGTAACTTAAGGTGTTAAAAAGATACTCAAAAATCATTATACCGCGTAAGCTCTTAGAACTATTGACAGTAAAGCAAAGTGTTGTTCTACAGTTTAATGAAGAACTTCAATATCAACAAAAAAGTTCGTGATACTAAACGTGTTACAGTAGAGTTATAATAACTACTATTTCATGTTAAAATATGCAATAGTAACCCGATACAAACTAGGGCTCATTATTCGTAGCTTTGTATTAATCCTTATCCAAATAAATCATTACGTATTCAAGACTGTTTCAATACCTGTAGAATAATGAAATTGAACATTCTATTCCAAAGATATTATGAATTTGGTTCTGTTTTAATACCCTAGTTGCGACACTAGCGGCCAAATTTACCATTTCATTTTAAATGTAACAAATCTGTTGATAAAGTCGAAGATATAGTGATTATGCAACCGTTTTCTGACAGTCGTTTTTCTATTAAGCTGATCGCTAACAAAACATTTTATTTGTTCTGTTTCAATACCCTGGATTCACTGTCAGAATGTTTTCTTTTGAACATTTCATGTACAGAATTTTTTCATGCATAGCATTTATTTGTTTCGTCGGTAAATCTATTCTACTATGGACTATTCGCTGAAAAAAACTATTCACTTGTGAAAGTTTTGTAACCAGAATGATTCTCATTAAAGCGTTTCGGTGTGCGGACTTCTCAGCTTCGAATGAAACAGATATGTGTTTTTGATATTGAAACATATAACGAATCTAATTATCTTGTACATATAAACATAAACTAGTCTTTGGTCTGCATTTATTTCTCTTTGCATTCCTAGATCCAAGTTATTAACATATCATATTACCTCTAAATCGATTTACCAATAAAATTGTAACAGAGTTTCGATCATATCTTTCACTTTAATATGATCAAAGACACCGACAAATATATTCGTATTTAAAATACAAATTTGAATAAAGTTGAATTTTATTTTGTTTAAGACGAATCAGAACTGAAAAAAAACGTGTAATACTATAAAATCTTTTTTATATTATACTGAAGTCACGTATATGTGATGAACCAGTTTATGCGAGAAAAGAAACAAGTTGTCAAAATATGACGTTGACATATTGTTATGACAACAAGTTTTGTGTTCACCCGAAACAGATGGAAAAAACAATTTTGTTTCGTCACCGTCGTCCTTATCGCTGGGCTCTAATCAAAACGTTGCTCATTACAATTGCAGATAAGATGTATTATTTAATTTCTTTGACGTTCAGTTCCCCACCAACTGCGGAGGTACGGCAAGAAAATGTCGAAGCTAGTAGCGAAAAATACTTCATTACTTCTGAAACTACTACAAAATGTAAACAATTGCTCAAAAAGATTATCATCCCATTTTACGTATTATCCTGACAGTGGAGCACCAGTGGAGGGTATGTTTTTTAATGTTTTCTACATATGTATAAAAAAAATATGTGGGCCATATTATTTGTTCTAATATTCTTGTAACGTCAGTCGTTCATGAAATAGTAAAACGCCTCTAAACATACTATGTGATGATTTTTTTTCGCTGCACCGTTAGAAGACTACATTATCTTTAGCAATTAGTTTACAAATTGTATAAATACTATCTACAATAATATAAAAAATGGCTATTTTTAATAATCAAAATACTTCCTACTAGATACTACTACTAGATTCCAAAAGAATTATTGGTATGATATCAATCTAATTGTTCTGTTGAACAAATAATAGGAATAATAAACAGGGTCATGTAAAAAACTAACCTTTAAAGTAAAGTAAAGTAAACAAATGGTTAGGCCAATTTTCAGGTGAATAAAGTAGCAAAGCTAAAATTAATATTTTATAAAATTAAATTAAAATGACTTTAACCAGTTTAATTTATATTAGTGAATTAAAATTTGTATTAAATTCTGTGTAACACTTAAAAATAATCTAATCACGCACTGTAATGTTCCAGGAGAAACTACCAAAATGAATATGATGCAAGCCATCAACAATGCAATGGACATAACTCTGAAGAATGATCCAAATGCTGTTTTATTTGGTGAAGATGTTGGTTTTGGTGGAGTCTTCAGATGTGCCTTAGGGTTACAGGTATTATATAAATATAAATCCACACAACATCTCTTATGTTGACCTATCTCTGAGATAAGTCACTTTAAGCACATGTGTCACAGACATCAGACAACAGAGGAATGACAAAAATAGTACTTGAATATATTTATATACCACTCAGACACACAACAAAAACAAATAATCATTATATATATATATATATGTTTGAAGTGGTTTGGAACCGAAACCACATTGCATGGCACACAAGATAGAATCACTAGCGTCTGCATCATTAGGCCAGTGGTAACTGAGCTTTCATAATTTGTAAGCTGGTTTACCAATAATAGTTATGTTTTTGGTATGTGTGTAGCTCAATTAGCTTAAAATATCTATTTTGTGTATATAAAATTTGACACTAATATTATAAATGTGAAAATTAGTTACAATTTCACATCAAAATAGCTCAATAGATCTGAATGAAATCCTGGTATAGAAGTTATTGATAGTCTCCTTTTTATAACAAAAAAATGTTTCTATGTATATATCTCTTAAAATATTGACATGATTTAGCACATAGACACAACAACGGACATTTTCCATTTCTGCTGCATGTCATATTTATGTATCTTAATTCAATTTAACTATCTATATTTATATTTTCTGATTATAATTTGCAAACCTAATAAATAAAATAAAAATAACATGATAGAGAATTACAAACAGGTAGAGTAATTCTCATAAAAGAAAATGTGACAAAATAATTGACCATGAGATAGCGGCGGAGTAAAATAGTACCTCCTCTGGTACAGGTGTCTTAACAGGTGACTGAAAGATATATCTATCCGAACAACTGTCATTCAAATACAACAGAAATATAAATGGACAGGAGCATTCGAGTCTGAAGGTACGCTCTGCAATTGCCAACACGTCTACCCAGTGCGGCAGTTATGGGCAAATACCCCCTATTCTGGGGAGGCCCGTGTCCAGTGGATATTTTACAGCTGCTGGTTGAAAATTGATGATAATTGAAGCAAATTTACAATGTGATTTCCAGGAGAAATATGGCAAAGACCGTGTCTTCAACACACCCCTTTGTGAGCAAGGCATAGCTGGATTTGGCATTGGTCTCGCCACAGCTGGAGTTACAGCTATTGCAGAAATACAGTTTGCGGATTATATCTTCCCTGCCTTTGATCAGGTGCGTATAATTTAGATATGGTGTATATTGAAATTTATGATAGCCGCGGCTTCTACCGCGTACGCTTTTTTATTAGAAAGTATTATCTAGATGATTTATAAACTGTGAGGTAGTTGGTGAACGAGGCAGCGAAGGCGCGCTACCGCTCAGGTGGGCAGTTCCCGTGCGGCGGCCTCACGGTGCGCGCGCCCTGCTCCGCGGTAGGCCACGGCGGACTTTACCACTCGCAGAGCCCGGAGGCATTCTTCGCGCATGCGCCTGGTCTCAAGGTACTCTCAGTCAACCCACACACACTTAAGTCTCATTCAACCCACACTTAAGTCATACTCAACTCACCCTCAACCCCCACTTAAGTCGCACTTACCGCGAACTCAAGCTACACTCAATTCACACTCAATCCACTTTCACACCAACTCAATTCAAATACAGCAAATCGAGCAGAAGCTTTTATAAATGATAACACATTTGAGTCAACTCATGTCATTGCTGAAAACACTAGTAGAGTTTCTGTGTTATGTTTTCAAATAAATATATGATATCGTTAGGCAATTAGCATTAAACCATTTATAGAAATAGATATAGAAATAAAAATTAGTCGGTTAACTGTAGTTGTATCGTACATGATTTATTATTTTTTCCATATTATTTTCAAAGTCATCGTCAATCTTTATTTTTAAAGTGGTTTTAGGTACTTGCGGTAAATTCGTTGTATGTATAATTTTATGTAATACAAACCGTGGGGAAAATAGTACCTCCCTATGAGCCTCGTATACTATGAACCTAGTATACTATGAACCTAGTATACTAAGCATAGGAACCGACAGATGTGGAGAAGGCAGCAGGATCCTCGCCAGGAAACCTAGCCTTGAGTAAAGTTGCTAGGTTGCCAAAACAAACAGCCGGACAGCTTGTCTGACAACGTCCGACACATTTGGGTAAAAAGGCTGGTGGCAGACACGCTATATTTTTTGTCTCAGTATAGGTTTGTATGTTGATCAAAATATTTACTATAAGATCATATAATATAGCTATTTACTGTTACTACAATTACTGAGTATCAGAAGATTTCGATCAGATGAGATCAGAAGATTCGCTCGTTTGCGAAATGTAAAAAGCCTAACAAAGTCCAGACAAGTCGGACACCGTTTATTTTGGCTGGTAACACAATCACAAAACCTATGTCCGGCTTTATCCGGACGCCTGTTAGCAATAGACCTGAGTGACAATTGCAGATAGAAGTGAACGTCCTTTATCTAATACGGTAAATGACTCGATATCCTCATTATATTAGTCACAAGATTTCCCTTTCTAGCTTAAAAGTCTCCTGAAGGGATTTAATTTTGGTGTTATGCCACTAACTCCACGCTGGACTGGCGTAGAGGCAATTGCTATGCGACGAGGACACTTGCCCATTCTCGCCCTATAGTATTTGAACTGCGCCAGAAAAGATGGATGGATAACCACCATCTATCGGTTCTGTTACCTCAGAGGTACTATTTTTCTCTATATGTTGTTTTAATGATAACAACGGACATCATCTTCGGGTACGTGCTCTAGGTGGTAGTGCCTAGAGGCCCAATAGCTGCCAAGGGTCTGCTGCTCTCGTGTCTCCGCGACCAAGACCCGTGCATCTTCCTCGAGCCCAAGATTCTGTACCGGTCGGCTTCTGAGGAAGTGCCGGTTGAGGACTACGCACTGCCTCTCGGGAAAGCTCAGGTCTTGAGAGAGGGTAAGTAAATAATTCGTTATATTGCGGAAGGCGTAGTTTCCGGGAATTGGTGGTATCACCTTTTCTGTAGCAGTTTGCGTGGAAAAATAATTAACATTTCTTTTTACAATAAAATTCAATTTGTATACCAGAGGCAAATACTTGTATAGTTTTAGAAAATACCTACAAAACATTCCACGTGACCATAAAATAAAGATTTGCGAAGGGCCAATTAGTCGCAACTATAGCTGTCTATCCGGTTTCCTAATACAAATAAATATCTACTTCTCAATGAAATATTTAATAGCATAGCATTAAATATTTTACTGACAACTAATTGTTTGTCATTTTCGTTACTGATAATTAGATTTTTAATAATTAATTTGTCAATTGTTCTTTACCTTTTTAATAACACAAGGATATCAGTAGCGCGTTGACAACCTTGTGACTTTAAGACATTATCTCACAAATCACCGGAATACAACAATGCAAACACTGATATTTGCCGGTAAATTTAGATAAGAGTGAGGTACCAATGCAGACGACCTTTGTATGATGTTAGGTTTGCCAGATTGCCGAAGATCCGTGTGCCTCAAAGACAGTCTTATGTCGTTTTTATTAATAAGACCATGTTTCGATTCCAAAAAGTTACTACTAGTTTTGTAACAAAATAAACCAACAACAAATGACATGACTAGTCTGTCTGTTAGTTCGGCTGGGGGTGGGCAGAGAAAGTGTATTTTCATCTGGACTAATGTTACAAAACTGAAGAGTTTGTTTGAACTCGCTAATCTCAGAAACCGCGGGTCTGATTTCAAAAATTATTTCAGTGTTAGATAGTTCATTTGACGACAAGGGCTACTATATCCCCAAAGTTGCTAAATTCCCCAAGATTGCAAAAATGGTAGTTTTAATAGACAAATGAAAATAAAAATATGATATGATATATACTTTACTATGGCCACAACCAGACAAAGTTGTCATAGAAATTATCCTGAATTCGATAAGTTTCAAACTGGGAACTCTATATGAGGTCCACCTCGTGTTCAGAGTAAACCATTCTCGAGATCAACAAAATTGGTTAATATGGTCAACCGAGTTGTCTATCGACCCGTGACTGATATGCGACTGACAGACCGATGCACTGTGCAGGCGACGCGGCGACGCTGGTGGGCTGGGGCACGCAGGTGCACGTGCTGCTGGAGGTAGCGCAGCGCGCGGAGCAGCGGCTCGGCGCGCGCTGCGCAGTCATCGACCTCATGTCCATCCAGCCCTGGGACGAGGAAGCCGTCTGCAACGTGAGTCTCTCTTTAAAATCGTCCGATCAGCAATATTTCTATCGTCGTGGGTGCGATTCCTATCCGAAACAAATATTCATATGATGTTTTTTTTCTGTGTCTGAGTGTTAAATATTGGCATTTGTGTATTTTATTTGTGATTTTTGTCTGATATCCGTTATATAAGTGTTTAAGCGACTTATCTCGGAGTCGGATAGATGATGAAATGTTGTGTAACTTATTTGAAAAACATAATTAATCTATAGAGAGCCCTCTACGTGAGCGGCTCCTATAATATATAAATTCCTCCTTAATTCAAGATGATATTGTGACAACAATAGAGAAAGGAATGTTAAGATGATTTGGACATGTAGAAAGGATGGATGAAAGTAGAATGACTGCAAATATATAGAGCGGAAGTGTTGGTATAGGACGACCGAGATGAAAATATCTTAACCAGGTAGAAGAGGTATTAAAGACGGGCCAGGTCAGAAGTACCAAGAATAAACGAACTTGTATGAAAGGGCTAATGCGAGTAAAGGAAGTGAGAGAGGTATGCCAAGATCGTAACAACTGGAGATCCATAGTCTCTGCCTACCCCGGTGAGATACAGGCGTAATGTATGTATGTATGATTCAAGAAATTGCCCCTGGAAATTTTGTCTCAAATTTCAAGTATATAAAATTATTTCATCGGTTCAATTTCCTTCCAATAAAGTATTTTTTCCTCCGCGATCTCACAGTCGGTGAAAAAGACAGGCCGCTGCCTTGTGTCACACGAAGCCCCTCTCAGCTGCGGATTCGGCGCGGAAGTGGCTGCCACCGTTCAGGTAATCCGACCCGCATAAAACCCATTATCGTAACATCGTATCTCTGGTGTCTGACTGACTATGATATCCAATCCAGTATGAACTGGATTGGACGCTTGACACGTTTACCTAGTATCACCGTGTGGTACCACCAAAGTAGAATAGTACCTTTCTCTATACCAGGTGTCGTAAGATGAATAGATAGAACCGACAGACGGCGGTATATCCATCCGGTACAATATAGCTGAAGTTCACAGGAAGGGGACGGGCAGCAGCATCCCCGTCGCAAGCTGCGCCCTTGCAATTGCCAACACGCTTGCTTTGCGATCATGGGCAAATGCCCTTGTGGAGGTCTATCTCCAACAGTAAATTTCCAATGGCTGATATGATGGCCTAGTACAACATTTAAAATAGTTAGGTGTCACGATTACTAGAAATGTACTCAGTGCCCAACCATCCGGCGCCGTCCGCAGGAGGAGTGTTTCCTGCACCTCGAGGCGCCCGTAAAGCGCGTGGCGGGCTGGGACACGCCCTTCCCGCACGTCTTCGAGCCCTTCTACCTGCCCACCAGCTGGCGCGTCTACCACCAGCTGGAACAGCTGCTCGCCTACTGAACACCACATTTCCACCATGCTGCTGTTAGTTCTCAGCTATAGTTTTAGAGGATGGGAGTTAAGGGATATGGTCCGGTTTACAAGACCGGGTGGGGGGAGGGGTGCCATCTATATGTTGCGGTTAATTGAATAGATACCTAATGGAAGATTCGGACAGCAATGTACCATCAAGTATCATATTACTAAGCAGATAGTTTTAGGAATTTAAGTGGCTAATATTAGCACTAAGTAATACAACAGATCAAACTACCTAGATCTTAAAAACTTCGCAATCGATATGTCATTCAAAACGAGAAATAGTGTTGATTTGGACTGACCAAACAGTTTAGGGCAGCTTGATCTTTGCTTTGTGAACAAATAAATCAAAAGTAGGCTGTCTGACTGCAAAATCTGACAGTGACTATCAATAAATAAAAAAATGTGTGGACTATTTGTAATAAATGCTACATTAAATCTATTTGTTTTCTATGTACATACCTACCTATTCTATTTAAATTAATATCATGCTATGTTTGAAATAAAAATATTAACTGTTTTTGTTCGTTCCATGTCCTAAACGGATGAAATGATGCGAGTAGAAATCTTATAGCCCAGTAGTTAAAGTTACAAGCTACTAAAGGTATCTAAATATAATATGAATACTAAAAAAATTAAACATGGTATGAATACAAAAAAATGAATAACGATATGAATACCAACAAAATTAAAAATGAAATGAATAGTAAAATGAAATATTGAAATACCGGACTACGACATCCATGTTGAGGAAACCGAGAGTCTATTCAATAAATATTGATGGTGGGGAATATAAAGAAAAGGCAATTTACTTATCTCAATTTATTAAAAAATGAAAAATCAAACCTTATAAATAAAAGCTAGAAATTAAGAACAGCTGTTAGCAGAAATGCTTAAAATAAATGTCAATCTTATGAAATTAAAACATACCCCGTATAATGTAAGTTGTGCCAACATTGAGTTGATATTAGAAAGACAAACGCAATTAAATTTACACATATCGGACATATGAAACTTAACCTACTTAATTATCTAATTCTTCAACAATTTGTTCAAAACATTAGTAAAATTCAGTAACAAATAGAAGCAATTACAACTAACTTAAAACCTACCGATGGAAATTACGAATCAAACATTGTGATGTCACATATTTACAAAATGTCAACTGAGCAGAATTTTATTCATATAACTATATTTAAAGCGTAAACTTTACGAAATTATAAGGCTAACGTTTGACCAGCACCTTTTCTAAACAGAGAAATCAGATCAGTGACTCGCACATAAATATTTTACAATGCCCTAACAATTTGAACTTAATTGACATTGGCCTGGCAGTTTATGGCTCAAATATATGTAAATGACTCGAAATATTATAACATATAACTTACTTATACTTGCAAGTTACAATCAAAGTACTGTATACAAATCAATTTTAAAATTGAAAACGTTTAATCAGATGTTGACTTTCACTCTTCTTACAATCTAAACTTGATGTATCAAGCATTACATTTGGACACCATTATGCTAAGTTTATTATGAATTAAAATTAATTGGTAGCTGTAAACATGCAATTACTGTAAAATCTATTTAATAACTATGTATTTGAAACATTGATATACTCAGAGTGCAATAAAATTATAATCAACTGTATTTCACTTTGCAATAAATAATCCGGAAGCGTCTAATAATTAAAAAACACCCAAGTTATTTCGATAATGTTAAAAACAGTCATTAGGTATACTATTTTTAAAAATAATTTTTACTCTTCTCAGTTGGGGCGTCGCTGACGAGAGGGTTTCAGGTAGGGGCCGGTAGACGGACTATTGGGGAATCTCCGCATATATCTTTCCAAATGCAAGTACTTGACTGTAATAAGGTTACCCTCATACCACCATCCGTGCAAGTTGCGGTACACAATACCCGCGTCAGTCGGAGTCGCACATTTTACAAATACGCAGCAAGACGTCCTCTCAATATCAATGTGCAAAATGTTACAACGATCACCACATTTCTCCAGAATCGTGTCCTGAATGATTTGCTGACGGTTAGGATTAGAGTCATTCTTCTTAAACATGTTCCGGATCTTCAAACACGGAGTAGGTGATACAGTTAGATTGTTGACAGAGCCTTCTTGAGTTTCAAAAGCCTGTCCTTGCCATGCAGCATTTCGTTTCGGGCTGTTACTGGTTGATACCCAGCGCCACACCCTGCAATCTTCACCAGAAACTGTCTGCACCTCCATTCTCACCCGACTTTCATTTCTCTGAATAAATTGGACAGCAGCATCCCAAATAGCACCCATTTTATCTCTATTCTGTGGAGAGATGAGCGTGTCACGGATATGGTCTACAGATATGTATGGTTCCTCACTGTCTTCAGTCTCCTGTGATATCACTTCTATAATTTGTTCTACCATTGAGTAAATCTCTTCACTCTTTCTTTTCTGGTATGCAACATAGTACTTGTAAGCTCTTTGCATACCTAACAGAAGCACAGAGAGAAGACCAACTATGATGAGAGTAGATCCAGCAGAGTATAATGTGTTGACAACTAAACAGGTTAAAGGAGTAGATGGATCAGTCACAACTAATGCAACATTATCCCTGTTTCGTTGTTGAACTAAAACATCTGTGGAAATTATCGGAGAAAATTCAACACCTTCATAAGAATTCTTTAGCTGAACTACACTCAGACCCCATCGTGGATTTTTAACTATCAATACCTGTAGATTATTAAGGTCAGTGCGATACTGGCTGTCTACTGACAAGGCCTTGGCCTTTGCAATTTCTATTATCTCCCTCTCAGTTATATATGGAACAAATCCAGCAGTCCCACATTTGAAAGTAGCTGCCCTGTCAGTCAACTCTGGATGAATAGTCTTTAATAAATATTTTGCAAAGTTAACTTGTTCTTTAGGCACACAATTGATACCAGGTCTGTTACCTGGTATATTCAGTTGACATATTGGTATGACACTATTTTGGTCATCCACCACTGATGTGATGTCATTTTTCTTAACTATATACATGAAAAATAAGCAAAAAAAAAAAAGTGCCACTAAGACAACTAGGGCCAAGGAAACTAGATTATTTTTCAAAAATTTCTTATCATTTGCAGTTTTATAATCAATTATCTCTGATCGTGCAACACTAGATATATAAGACCTACGTGGCAAAATAGTATTCCCATTGGTTGTGTCTCGATCTATAAAGGAAGTTGTTTTTGGTGGCTCAGCTTTAAGAGCTGATAATCTACGTGTGAAGTTACTTAAGTATGGAGATTCAAATTCATCCACAGTCGAGGTTGAAGGTTGATAAGTACTAGTTGAATAGCTTGATGTGTAATTGCTTCCTGATGGTTGATCACCAAGTGTAGAAGTTAGGCCGAGTCTAGATCGAATAGAGTTTAATTGATCAGATGAGCTAAGAGTAGATGAGAATCCTGGTGATATGGATGGACGGGAGAATACCGAAGGCTTTGGTGGACTAGTGGCTGCATCCACTGTAGGTAATGTACTAGATATGTAATCACTAGAATTTGAATTGCTTCGGAAAGGTGATGTAGTCTTTTTCCCACTGTCCACATCACTGTCTGATCCAGTTTCATAGTCTTCCATGTCGTTAGCATAGGTACGTATTACTTTACGTGTTGTCACCGTTTCTACTTCCTCGTGAGTGCGAACGGGGGGTTTATCCTCCTCAGATTCAGAACCCTTATCAGTGTCACGTTTGACAGGAGACTGCTTTTTCACAGGTGGTTGACGCTTAGCTTTGTTGGAGACAGGAGGCAGCATAGCACCACCAGTAGTAGTTCTACGGCCACGTTTGTCCTTGGCATTAGTGGTCGTGTCTACATCGGAGTCTTCACCACTTGAATACCGCGCAAGCGTTCGCCTACTTTCAACCTTACTGTCAACACTGTTTCTCGGCTTACTCTTGTTATCAAACACCAGCTTCAGTTTTTTCACTAAAACGTTCCTTGTAGACGCTGTAATGGGCATAACAGGGAACCCATGCTCGGCCAATTTGGTCCGAAGCTCGGCATCTGACATTGAATCAACTTGATCGGCCATTGTGAAATCTGCAAGCACAACAGCACCAGTTAGACACACATTCACCAAAACAGACAAGTATTTCACGTAATCAACGTAAATAATTCACCTTATATGCAGCCTAAATAGAAAATTACGTCAATTTTTTACAAAAATTCACCGGCGCGTCATGTCGCACGCATTCACAAGAACGTCGTTATTTAGAGTTGCCACAGTAATATTTTATTTACCACAGATACTCCGACCGCGATTCTCAAAATAATTAAGCCGCGTTACGTTTTATTGTAAATTGTATACATATATTCTATTACAAACGAATAGTTATTTGTTATTTAGTACGATACATGTTGGTATAAGTTAGTAGAAAAAAAATAAAAAGATATTTAAATTATTACAACACATTATGACATATTGTTAAATATTATTTTACCGACCCGTTCAGAAAAGTATTATATGGCAAATGTATTAAATGTTTTGTTTGTAGTTCATATAATAACCTAATAACTGATAAATGAATTATTCGGAACCTCTATCATAAATAGTTCGACACTCGGCATAGAACTCATTTTTACACCAGTCAATGTGTCTTCTTTTCATTTATTTTCAAATAAATATTCGGCGTTATTACTGTCAAGGTAATGAAAAGAAGTATCCATAAACTTCTTTTACACATTCATTTAAAAATCATGAAGAAAACAATACAAATGAAAGTGCATTTTGCTCAAAGCATTATAAAAAATGCTTATTTGGAAAAAATAGAGAGCTTGTACCCAAAATATACTTGTTCAAATCTGTTAAAGTCCTTATTTTTTTGATTATGTATATGATCTTTTCATATAGGCAGCAGTGTTAATTATGGACTGAGACTTTTATACATGTGACATTTTTAAATGTTTTCATATTAAGAGGTTGTCTAATCAACAATAGAATACGTATCGCGAGCCGATTGTACGTTTGGCTCATATATGTATTTAAAAAGAGCATAGGCTCTACCTGCACTATTGAACCATGTCACTATGTGCGAATGATCCTCGAATTGTATTTTATTAAATATCCGAAATCTTGATACATCTATTATTTTAATAATAGCAAGAAGATTTATGTACTGTTATTTTAATTATCTTTACATATAAAGTTTCGATAATAATTAAAACTGATGTACAAATCGTGAAAACCAATATTTAGAACTAATTTCATTTTGGATCCCATAACTCGTTTCGGAATCGCTGTGTACTTACATTGAACGCCAATACTAAATTATAGTTATGTGTATAGTAGGATGTCAGGTAAACTAAACTAGAAATTAATAAACATCGACAGGGAAAAATGGTATTACATAATGTTAAATATTTATTTGACAACTTTTATTCGGATCATACGTCACTGGTAACAAAATTACAGATTATAAAAATCATGAATGGTATGTAACAGCTCAACCTTGCATAATCTGTCAAATTTTAAGTTAATTTTAAACTCAATGGCGCTTTTATAAATTAATATAGGTTGCAAAGTTTTCACAGATATAGGTAGGTTCATCTGTTGCTGTGTACAATATATTTGCCTATATTTCATATATACTACACAAGAAAAATTCGTCAGTCAGTATAAGTGATTTATATCTATAACTTTAAAAGAAATAGAAATCATAGATATTAAGAGTTAATATATATAAGGTTTTTTTTGGTTTTATCCTGTTTAAGTAATGGCGTTTTGGTTTAACCTTGTCTATCCCGGTTTATTCTACCGTCTAAACGATGTTTTCAGTTAATTTTGTTGTTAAATTTTGCTATTATAAATATATATTTGTACACAAAACAACAGATCGACCTACAAACACTGTAAAGATGTCAGTAAATTTTTAACTCAATGACTTACTATTAAAGTTTAAGTTAATCGCAAAATTTAACAGATTTATGTCGGTACAATAGAGAGAGTATTTAAAGAAAGAGGACGTGATCTCACTAGTCTTATCATTCTAACTTTTCGTGAATAGCTTGTTTTGAAATTGATCACATATACACAACCGTGGAAGAAATAAAGCGAGAATTTATTTATACACTATTTATTACCAATAAAAAAATGCATATTATTTAAACAAATAATAATAAATTACCATTACCAATTTCACTAAAAAATAACAAACGAAATAACTCAAACAGGGTTGCACAAACGTATCCAATCCTTGATTATACAAAAAAGAAATAACAATATAAAAAAAAAACATTTATTTCCATTTTATATAATTACGCCATGACAGTGGGCTATACAAGGGTATACACAAATAACGTATTTTAAGTAAAATTTTCTTATTATATGATCTAAAAGTCCTTAAATCTTCACCAATTTAATTGGTTACATTGCCAAACGTTTTACATATAAAATATTAACACTAACAAATATACAGAAAGGAGCAGACAGTATGACAATTTCATATATATTAATCTTCAAAATTTAAAACTAATTGATACGTTTTTTTATTTTAATTTTATGTGAAATTTCGACACCTTTGCAGTTTTTAGCTTGCATATTTGAGGCACATTCTTTTTTTAAATACACCATCAAATTATATATATATTGTTTTACTAATGTCAATATGTCTGGCCTATTCTGTACTAAAGTAGGTATTGGTACATATATAATTTGTTTCCTGGTAAAAAAGAACCACGCCATATCTGTGGTTTAATTGTACACTAGCGTGGAGGCATCGTTACGGGTAGAAAAAATTTAAGTGATTTTTGGGGCATTTCAGCACAATTTTCATGGGTCAGGTAACTACATTATTATTTAGTGTTACGTAAGATAATAAAAAAACTGCTTAACCCTCGATACTTTTGTTTGAACATTTGCTATTTTAGTTTCAATCACAAGAAAAAACTGTGGAAGGCGGCATATCGATGACGTCATATCACCGCTTTAAGAGTGAGCAGGGCATAGACTCACTGATATTCATGATATCAAAGGAAAATGTTAATAAATTTTATAACAAGTGATACAAAAAATATTTAAAAATAATTGCTTTTTCCTAGAATCATTTAGACATGAATAAACAGGGACAGACTAGGCTAAACCAGATCGTCCTATGGCTAATAAGAGAAACTAGTGCAATACAACACGCAGCAAGCATGGTTTCTGTTCCAGCTTCGGCGCTGCGAGACTCCAGCGGTCCCGCTAGCGTCGCAGATGGATGATGTAGTTCAGCACTGCAGCTTCGGCTTGCTGGCCGGCCCTATACTACCTGCACCTTAGCTCGCGGGCCGCCTCGCCAGACAGGACTACGTAGAGTCGGTTATGCAGGCGATTTTTTCTGTCGCGTCAGCTTGAGTTAAACTAACTGTTCCTATTGATCAAGAGATGAACCGGTTTAACCTCATCTGTCCCGGTTAATTCTACCGCCTAGAGAACTAGTTTGGTTTAGGTAAAACTGGATTGTCCTAAAAACGAATTTGGCCGGTATTATATACATCCCAAATAGGCTACAATACTCAATGGCATTGTTCTGCTCATTATTGCTTCCACTTTTTTACATTATAGGAAGCAAACGAGCAAACGGGTCACCTGACAAGTGATCAGCGTCGCTCATAATGATCCTCACACCAGAGGAATCACAAGTGCATTACCGAACTTTAAGAAAATTAAACTTTACTCTTGAAGGTCACAAGTCACAACGGTTTGTGTTTTTCCCAGAGTATGAGTTAGTTTCATTGATCGAGTAAATTACGAGGTTGTACTTATTCTAGATAGCTGTCGATTTATGGGCAAAAATATCCAAAAATGAAATCATAAAATCGAGCTGGACAAGGCTTGTGGCATACAATGAATTCTATTGATGATCTCTTGGAGATGCATACGTTTAACAGTAGACCTAAAGTAGACTTCTTATAAAGGTCTTCTGCATTAATACCTCACTCTCACCTATTTCTACCGCCAAATAGCAGAGTTCGCATTGCTGCATTTGAAGGGTGAGAGAGGCAGTGTAATTACTGGGTAAATGTAACATTGTATGTTCAGTTCATAAGGTTGGCGACACACTAATTATATGGTTACGATGACACGAGTGTCTATAGACGGCGGTCACGTTATTATCAACCGGACCGTATGCTTGTTTGCTGACTTCATAAAAAAAAATGAATGTGTCTTCATATCAGCCATTGGAATACTGCATATAGGCTTGTCCAAGAACGGAGGAATTTCGTCGCTGGGCAAGCGTGTTGGCAACCGCAGAATGCAGCATGCAGAAGCGCATTTTGCGACATGGATGCTGCGGCCGATCCTCGTTCTGTGCATTTGAGCTACACTGTTACGGATAGATACACCGCCATCTGTTGGTTCTGGTACCTTAGGTCTCTTACGACACCTGGTACAGGGGGAGGTAACATTCTGCTCTACCGGTACCTCACGGCTAAGAATTAATACATCAGCAGTACCGTCGCCTCCGCCGCTAGATGAGTACCATTTATCCTAGAAGAGTACCGACTACAGTTATTCATCCGCCCGAGGCGGTCGCCACCCACCAAAAGCAGCTTCTAGTTGTTTCGCCACGGCCAAGCACAGGCGGTCCTGGTTCGGAGCGGCTATCACCTGTACATAAAACATCATCATCATCACCACTGCTGGACATAGGCGTCCCCGAGAAAGTGAGAACTTTGCCCATAATTGCTATGCCGGGCAAGCATTTTACATTTGAGCTACTGTTTCGGATGGATATACCGCCATCTGTCAGTTCTGGTACCTAAGTCGCCTCTTACGATACCTGATACAGGGGGAGGTACTATTCTACTCTAATGGTACCCAACGGCCCACGTACATAAATAGTTTCTATAAAACTTTCGGTTATCAATTCATATAAATACAATTAAAGTGTCTGTTTGTCATGTCAAAATAACAGCTTATAAAAATAGGCGTACGATACTTTTAAGAAAAAAATACCAAAAATTTTTGGTCTGTCTGTTTTTTGAGGTAAACTCCGAAACAGCTGGACCGATTTAACGGGATTTTTACTGGCAAATAGCTCACGTTATAGGAAGTAACTAAGGCTACATTTATTATCTACTAACAGCGTCCCGCGGCTTCACCCGCGTTAAGTTGTAGAACAAACCTAGTATCATTTACGCTTTGCTGTATTGGAGTGATGTTATATAGCCTATAACTTTTCTTGATAAGTGTGCTACATAATACAGTTTTTTTATCTGACTTTATAGTTTAAAAAGCGGGGCCGCTTTGATATGTTAGTCAGTCAACTTTCTTCTTTTATATATATAAATATGTATAACATTTTATTGAAATAACTTTAAACATCAGAACTTTCAGGCTCACTAATTTTATTTTATTGTTCTAATAAGGTCAATTTTCTTTATAATATTAATAGGGGTTGTGCTTACTTGTAATTAGTCACAGAATTGCATCAAACATTTGCATGCGGCACCATCTTCAAATCTAGGTCATAATCTATGCATCATAGTTTAGTCTTTATAATGACATAGAATAAGTTAGTTACGTCTTAACCTCTGTAATAGTTACCCGTCAAATATACAACCAGTACTTTATCGTTCGTTTGATTTACTATCTGAAGAAAGCGACTACGGACATCAAAAGATTATTCTCACTGGAACGGGACCAGGGTAAAACCGCGGGGCCTTGTTAGTTTTGTATAAAATCGATCTATCATTTAATAAGAAATTAGAATTAAGTGTTTAGTTGGAAAAAATAAAAAAGGCGAGTAACTCCGGTAAGGCGGAGTACCGGCGTACCTGCAGCGCGAGCGGCAGCGCGCCGGCGCGGCCGGCCGGCACGCAGGCGGCGGGCGCGCCCAGCACGTTGAAGGGCATGGAGTACAGCACGCCGCTGGCGCGCACGAACACCTGCTGGTGGTAGTGCGCGGGCCCGGGGAACACCGGGTACAGCAGCACGCCGTCGCGGCCCAGCGTGTCCTGCCGTGCGGCGTTCGCATATCATACCGGCGGAGATGCGGATCGTTTTCCAAATACGTGTGTGTACACTAACCCTTACACCCATACACACATTACGCCTTTGTCCATTCGAGTTAGGCAGAGACTATGGATCTCAACTAGTTACGATTTTGGCAAACCTCTTCCGCTTCCCTTACTCGCATTAGCCCTTTCATACACGATCTTTAATACCACTTCTACCTGGTGAAGATATGTTCGCCTCGGTCGTTCTATACCAACTCTTCCATTCATATCCGTTCTATATAATTATGCAGTCATTCTACTTTCACCCATCCTTTCTACATGTCCAAACCATCTCAACATTCCTTTCTCTATTGTTGTTACATCATCTTCTACACCACATTGATCACTTTTCACACAATTTTTAACCTATTTATCAAACTCTTATCTCTCATAAAGTACTACTGTTGTTTATGGCGTTCACTTATCACTAAACTTACGGTTGTAGAAGTTACCGTCCTACGGCGTCCTACGACGCTTTTGAGGTCCAATATGAGAATGCGTCGAGTCTTTGCCGATGAGCCGAAGCCCATTACAATTACTAACTAGTACCGCGTGGAACGAAGTCCATTCCCTCTTATCCCGAGAGCAATCGACTATATACGACATGAATACTCCCTCTTTCCGCTCACATCTCTATGTACTTGCGTACATATCCCCAACTTCTCTAAAGCTGCTGGTTCAATGAAGTCATATAGCGACTCATGGCAGTTTCAACTATTGGGTGATGGCACCGGCTTCATAGCAGAGTTAACCAGTCCCACAAACCAGCTAAAGACTATTCGGGCCTTGTACTTATCGTTAGCATTCGACTATTTGCACTACTAGAGTTGGCCTGCCTTGCCTGCCAGCGAGGCAACGGCCAACGGACTGTTCCGCGTCTGTTTATCAGTATGCAAATAACTAGCCTGTGTAATTGTCCCGTACCCCCCTGCTGCCGATACAAAACAGTAATAAAAAAATAAATTACACTGCGTTGCTTCGGCTAAAGTACTAAAACACTTGACTCACTTCTAGTTGCTTCCGAAGCGCTTCGCCCTTCCGGTGGTAGTGTACGCTTCGGGACTCCGGGATGAACAGTTTGGTGCGCGCGATGAGCGTGAACCCAAGACATTGCAGCGACCGCGACCCGCCGCCCAGCATGTACTTGACCAGTTCTAGGAATAGGCTTTTGTCGCGCTGAAGGGAAAACAAGCAGACTGTAACTTGTTTGGGGCTTTTGACTTTTTCTTAGCATATCGATTTTCAGACAACATCTATTTGACAGGTCCGATGGCGCTGATGGTAGTCGTAGATGGTAGATCCTATCTTGTATAATGTAGCTACAATTCCCATGGAACTATATGTAACCGAAATCAGAAAAGAAAACTGAATTGACGGGCACAATGGCGCAAATGGTAGTGAGGGAGCCGGATGTGTATAATCAATCATCTTTCGTTTTTATTTTTACAAGACTAAGTCTATACAAGCTCTTTTTTTATTGGACCAGGTCGACAAACAAACATTTAGTCCGCGTGATAGTAAGCGTCACTGCAGCTTATAGATGCTTGTAATATCACAAGGATATCACTAACGTGTTGCCAGTTGCGTTGAGGACATTATGCCACATTAGTTAATAAATTCCGTCTCTCTCACCCTTCAGACCGGAACACGGCAATGCGAACATTGCTATTTGGCAGCAGAAATGGTGCGAGTGAGGTAACAATGCCGACGAACTTTTGTGAGACTAACTCATGTAAATATGCTCATGCTGATATGTGATACGAATGATATTAAAGCCTATTGATGTTCGTTTCATCACAAGGATAAACCTAACGCGTTGCCAACCTTGCGACTCAAAGATATTTTGTCATAACCCAGGAATTTCACTGCCAGAACACAGTTATATGAACACTGTTGTTTAACGACAGAAATAGGTGAGAGGTACTAGCAGGCCTTTGTAATCTACCTCTACTTTTAGTAAGTCACACTCACTTTTGGATTCGCTGGATCCTGTAGCATGTTCGGCATGTCCCGCATCGAGAAGAACAATGACACCGATATTTCAACGGAGTCTTCCAAGTCTTTGAATTTTTCCTGACAACAAGAATGTACACTTTAGTTAATTAGTTAGCTTTGGTGCTGGATATAAGAAATTATTGGAATTTTAAAATATTGAATAATTACTTCACTTTTAATTTATAATGTAGTCGTTTCGTTCAACTTCAGACATTAGCACAATAAATTATTTGCAGTTGTTAATGATGCAGGTTGCGGCAAGTCGGCAGTAAATATAAGACAAACTATGGGGCCCAGAACACTACCCAGTGGAACTCCAACTATAATTGAACAGAGGTCAGATAGTGCTTCCCTATTTTATACTATGAAATGGTGCAGTTAGAGAAATGACTTGAATATGCCGTGTAGTCTGTTAGGCCATTTTTTATTTAAAAGTAACCCTTCGTGCCACACTCGGTCAAATGCTTGAGATATGACCAAGAATGCACTAGCACAGTAGAGTTTTGCTTTCAGTGATTCTATGATCTTTCTTGTTAGTCTGTGCACTTGGTCGATAGTGGCGTGTTTACTACGAAACCCAACCTGATGGTCAGGAATTTATTGTTGTTGGCTTTGCGTATAGGTAGGAATTATTGCAGCTGTAGAGCTTTCTATATTTTGGATAGAATTGGTAGCAGGCTTATGGGTCTATAAGATTTTGCTTCTTCACATACCCACATACATACATACACCCAACTAAGTTATAACAAAGCTAGCTAAGTTACAATAAAGCATGTAAAAAGTCATTTATAATTATAAAAGTTTGTAATAAATACAAAAATTTTAATCTTAGAAAGATTAGCATAGATCTATATATATTACTTCGCATATCTGGGAACCGCATTGCGTCTCGAGGTATTTGGCGGCTTGGTGGATCTTCTCTTTGATGCTCTTGTGGACGCCGAGTAACGCGGGCGACCACGCCGCCTCCGTCATGTAGTATACCTGACAATGAAGCATTACACTATGGAAAATTTATTTATTTAGTTTACCATACAGCTGCTACATTTTTCGTAATATCAACCATTGAAAGCCCACTGCTGGAAGCATGGCCCTCTACAAGAAATGGTGAATTTCGTTCATAATTGCCGAGCTAGACAAGCGTTTTGGCAATACTGCCTATCTCCGACCTGTGCATTTTAGCTACGTTATTCCAGATAGATATACAGCCATTTGTAGGTTTTGGTACCTCAGTCGCCTCTTACGATACCAGGTACAGGGAGAGGTACTATTTTAATCTGATATCTACTGATGCATAACCAATTATAGATAAACACACCCGGTTAACCTATGGACTAGATTTAATTTCAATTATTACTTAAATGTCATTAAGTTGTTGCCAATTAATTCTATGTCAACGCTTACATTATATTACTTTACTAGTAACGTGCCCCAGCCTCGAACGCAGGCAGACAGCTGTTATTTGAAAAATTTAAATTTCATTCAAGACATTCGGATTTGTGCATGTGTAGCACATAATGTTATGTGTTTATTAGAAATAACAAATACGTAATAAATAAAATAAAAAAGTATAAATGATTAAGAATAATGTTATAAATATGTACATATATATTTTCTTAGATTACATACATTGTACATATTAAAATAATCATACTTAAATCATGAAATTAAATATTTAGGTATTTATGTACGTAAAATTTGTTAACAATATGTATTTGGTAATGATTAAATAAAATATGTGTAGTTACAATATATTCTCTAATAAAAACAATTAGTAATACTTTTATACTTATATATCTATACTGATATAAGCTATTTTTATTCAGCTATAAAGCTGAAGAGTTTGTTTGTTTGTTTGAACGCGCTAACCTCAGGAATCGCAGATCCGATTCGGAAAATTCTTTGTGTTGGACAGTTTATTTATCGGAAAGGCTACTATACCTCCTAAAGTCCAACCAAGTCCAGTCCAAGTCTCTAAAGAAACACCAAAATATTTTATACGATTACTGAGAGATTGTGTATAGAAAATGATAAGTAAGTTTAAAAAGACTCAAGAATTTAAACATACAATTGGTTGTATATATTTAACTAATATTTTAAATTAAAATAGTTACTTAATAAATAAAGACTTCATGCTTAATGAAGTCATTCACTGCCCCTGGAATACAAATAAGACACTTACAGGTCAGGCAAAATGTGTGTGTGTGTGTGTGTGTGTGTGTGTGTGTGTACAATAAAAGAGAGTGAGAACGAGGGAGGAATACACACACACACACAGAGAGAGAGAGAGAGAGAGAGAGAAAAGGGGAAGGGTAGAGAGAGGGAGATAGGAGCGAGTTGTGATCACAATAATAAAGTTTTTGCAATACGGATTTGGCAACAGTCATTAAACACAAAATACTTCAATATATAATATATATGATGATATTTATATTTGTTCTGTATCTGGGTGTAAAAGATTGTCTTTAAGTAGCATATTTATTCTTTTAGTAACTTATCACGGAATCAGGTCAATGTATGAGAAGTTGTGGGTATTATTCATTTACTTTATTTATGTATATGCGCTTTGTATATAGTTGTATGATTATTATAAATTTTATAGATGCATAAGGCCAATCAAATAAGTAATAGTAACCAACCTTCAGCCGGCTAAAGTCGACAGGCTTGTCGAGGTTCAGCTTGTGCCGGTTCTCGCCAGCCATGATGTTCATCATCAGCGACAGATCTTCAGCCTTCCGCGCCATCGGGCCAACAGTCAGGAAGCGCGGGAACTTCGGGTCAGTCAGTGTTGGAATGTGACCGTCTATCGGGATTATACCTGCAGTGATTTATAAGTGCATGTCGTTACTGAATTTTTTTATATTTATTTCTAACTCTGCCAAGTAACAGTAACTTTGTGGCTTCGAGTATACGTTGTCTTTTTGAGTCCTTTTATCACATAAGTATATTAATGTTTAATAATACTGAGTGACGCAAGAAGCGACTAATGTAGCAGAACCGACAGATGGCGGTATATCCATCCGAAGCAGTTTAGTTCAAATGCAAAAGGCAGAGATGGGCAGCAGCATCCCTGTCGCAGAAACTGCGCGTTGCTATTGCCAACACGCTTGCCCAGCGCGGCAATTACCGTCAAAATTTCCCCTCAATCGGGGAGATCTATGTCCAGCAGTGGACTTCCAATGGCTGTAATGATGATGATAATAATGAATTTCAATAAAAAATTATTATATAATATCGAAGATGTGTAGGCAGGTGGAGTATCATAAAAGAAGACAGTGCCGGAACAGACAGATGCATATAATCAGCCATAACAGGACAGCTACATTGGTAGCAGTATCCTCGTCGCATACTTTGAACACAACTACCGTTACCACTACTCAGGGGTATTATGAGTATAAATTCCCTAAAATGCTATTCCCGGGGAGGTCTCTCATTACCTATATTCAGAAATGGTCGACATTTAGATGCTATGTTCATCATCATTATAGCAGCCATAGATCATTCACTGCTGGATATAGGCCTCCCTAAAAAGGGGACATTTTGCCCATAATTGCCGCGTTGAGTAGGCGTGGTGGCAATTGCAGAGTGTGTTGAATTTGGGCTACGTTGTTTTGGGTAGATATACCGCCATCTTGCTATTCTACTCTGGCGGTGTCCCACGGCAATGATAGTGATGTTATGATGGTGTAGAATAAAATAGTACATTTACACAAATCTTCATCTACTCATGTGAAATTTCCACAAGAGTATTACTAACCGGGTGTGGGTTTGTGCCCGAAGACTCCGCAGAAGGCAGCCGGCACCCGAATTGAACCAGCAATGTCTGAAGCCACACTTACGGCCGACGCGCCGCACGCCAGAAGAGCGCCCTGCAAACATAACATAGTTTGGCAACCATTCAGACGTGATTGTCTTCTTGTAAGGCTGAATGAATTGGTAATTTTTTAATATTTTTTGTTAATAAGTTTTAACATAATTAATTATCTTGTTGTGATTGCAACACTATTATTCAATTGTGATATTAAAAGTCTTGTAAATAAGAAAGCTAAAAAATAACATTCGAGAAATATAAGATACTCGAGGTAGACCTCATACAGATGTCGTCTGCATTGGTACCTCCCTCTTATCTATTTCTAACGCCCAATATGTGTTCTGGTTTGTAAGGAAGGGAGAGGCAGTGGAAACTACTGGGTAGCGTGAAATATCTTTAAGTTATAAGATTGTGTAACGCACTCTTTGTGATATCACGCGTGAAATCTTTGTGATATCACGCGTGAAATCTTTGTGATATCACGCGTGAAATCTTTGTGATATCACGAGCATCGAAAGGCTAGAGTGACGTTTACTATCACGCGTTCTGTATGCTCCTTTGTTGACCTGGTCAAATAAAATAAAAGATAACTGCGTTTGTTGTTTAATTGGACACTGTCCGTATAGCTGTCTAATATAATAAATAAATTATAAAAGAAGTTTCACATTTATTAACCATCACTAGCGCTCCTCTTTACCTACTTTTGTGTCGGGCTATATTTCTGATAGCGAGCCGGATGAGGGATATTTTGCTACACATCTTCTGTAGAAAACTGAAGCAACAGGTTCCCTAGAATGTTTGCCAGTGGATATCAAAAGTTGAAATCCTTCATATGAAACGCAGGACGAATTTACATTTATTATTTTCTTAATAAAACTACCTTATATCCTTATATATTGGGTAATTTGCAAAATATCAACATTGAAATGACATGCAGTTCCCCAGAGCTGGATACAATCTGTCAAGATGACTGAACGCTAATAATAATGACCAAAGCTTCTTGGTATGTCACAAATGAGCATCTGCATTGCGACCTACAAATCGAGAACAACATTGAGACAGGGAATCCTAGAAAACACCAGATCCAATAAAAAAGGTAATGAACACCCTACTCATACTTTCATCTTATCACTATACATACAACTCAAATCAATATTCTTTATTCATGTAGGCCCATTGCAAGCACTTTCCAATCGTCAAAAAGAATAAATAAACCAATAAACCAAAAAAACGTCCATAGATCCTGATTCCATACACAATATATATATAGAATTTTGTGATCAATTGATTCGTTAAGATGTGAATATATAATACAACAAATGCATTTTAAATAATAAAATCCTATGCTACCAAGGACAATGGTATTTCAACGCTTACTGCACAAAACAAACGTAACAAATACAAAACCAATAGAATAAGTTAGCTTGTGTGCAAGAGTCCACGAGTAGACCCAATGTAAATACCTACACAAACACTTAGCAATTGTGTGACAAATATGTGCACTACCTATGGAACAATCGCAACGCGACATTTTTGAATTATTATTAGAGATGTTAATTATTTCTTTTATATACTTAACCGCACACCGTTTCTTATCGGGCGTATGCAATCTCTATTGACTATTTGTGAAATTCGAAATAATTGCTACCGATTCCTCAAAATTCTTATATATCAGTTTTGATATAATAACGTCTTGAAATTTAATAATTTTCCAACATTTACGCTTTCGCAAATTAATGATAAAAACATTTAAGCTTTAAAATAGTTTTGTTGGAGGTATTGGTTATTTTGCCAAACGTCCGACAAAAAAGGTTAACAAACCTTATTTTAAAGTCATTATAAAGTAGTCTTTAAATTTGAAAAAACAATACTGATTCGATTCCAACAGTCTAAGGTTGCAGCTACTTAACTATCATCTTTAGCCGACATTAACTTGTACCACTCTTAAGCTACATGATCAGAGAATTGTTTGTCAAATATAAGTACAAATATACATTTTATTAGGCCAGGTCGACAAACAAGCATACAGTGCACGCAATAGTACCTAATCCTTGCCCCAGCCTATAGACGCTCGTAATATCACATGAACTTCTGACTCCCGTAATATCACTGATGACTTGAAGGTATTATGGCACATTAACCAGTAAAATTACTGCCTCTCTCACAACACCGCACCGCAATGCGAACGCTATTTGGCGGTAGAAATAGCTGACAATGTTGTACCAATGATACAAACTACCTTTTTGAGGAGGTCTACCTCATGTGTAGGCATAAGAACATGCATTTGTTACCAGTTGCATGTTCTTATGCATTGCGGCCGTGTTTACAACACAGCCACACACAACACACTCTTTTTTTTTCCTAAGAACTAGGACACGGATGACTAAAAAACATAAGGTCTATCATCTACGCTCGTGTGAGTCAGCGTATCCCTAAACTTAAAATGTGATATAAGAGTATAAAGTAAATGCTATTTATTATATATACTCTGGTATTTCATTATCTATATATAATCACTCATTTTATTTCTACCGCCAAATAGCGGCCAGCAATCTGCACTACAAAATAGCAGTGCTCATATGTATCTCGGATTAAAGTTTTTTTTTTAAACCAGGTCGACAAACAGACCTTAAAGCATACAGACCGCTTGATAGTAAGCGTCACCACAGGCTAGACTCTCGCAATATCATAAGGATATCACTAACGCATTGCCAATCTTGTGACTTATGATTATGTCACTGTACTCAGAAATGTTTTTGCCTTTCTCATCCTTCAAGGCGGTAACACAGCAATGCGAACACTTCTGTTTAGCGTTAAAAGCAGTTAGAAAGATACCATTACTGACGAACTTTGTTTGATGTACTCATACATATAGATAGTACTCTGTTTGGCGGTAGAGAAGAAAGATTAAGTCTACCTCTAGTGTACTTCTAAATTAAAAATACCCTTACCTCACCACCAGAAGATCCGCCAGATGTCCTGTTCAAACAGTACGGGTTGTTTGTGGTGCCCTTCAACGGATTTGTGGTCTCCCAACCTAAGCATAGTTCCGGCGTGTTGGACACAAGCAGCGGTATGCCACCAGCTAACTTCACCAACCGAACTGCTTCCCCATCCTTCGTGGCGCGTCGGCCGGCGTTTTCTAGGCATCCTACCGCGTTTGACAGACCTAGGAACGATTCTAAGGTTAGTTTCAAATTGAGGTGGGTTTTAATGTGATGTATTTATTTTTGTGACGCGCTCTGGAGTGTTGACCATTTTAGATTATCAAATGGATAATATTTACTTGAAAAAATTCAACCTGTCTCAGGTTTCAGATGGGATTTGAACCTGCATCTATACTATTACGGGGGATTTCATAACCGTTATGCCAACACGTCAATTTTTTCCTAGATGTATTCGTTTTTTGCTGAGATATTAGCACGAGTTCGAGTTCGAGTCAAACTGAGACAAAATGAATTTTTTCTAGTAAATATAATCTAATTAAAAATCTATCATCTCCCAATGCCTATAACCTCTAAAGCAATTTCTAAGTGAAATGTCGCTTATTGATATAGCTAAACGTCCAGTGACGTTATCGCATTTGGTAGAGCTGCATTACTACTTTTTACTAATAAAACAACAGGAATTATATTTTATGTATATAAAGAACCTGAGTTTAATCTATACATATAAATAAAATTGGAGTTGGAGCACATGAGCACATATACGGTATATATACCAAAATATACTATTTTACAAATTTTGTCTGTGTTTTTTCCGGCAAATTTCTTGAATGGCTGAACCGATTTGGACGTGACTTTCACAGGCTTAATAAAACTCATATACTAGAGTGGAGCATCAAACAATAATGTGGCAAAAACGGGCAAAAAATATACTTTTTGTGTAAAATATGCTGCCCAAAGTCACTATACCAAGTGGACGAAGTCGCGGGCACCACTAGTGTCAATATTTAAAATTACACTCGTAATACAAGATCAAATTTAAAAAATTCAAACATAAATCATTCTGTACTCGAATTTGCGGAAACTTACTCTCGCGGGATTATCAAAGAACTCTAAAAAGAAACTACTTTTATTTAATAAAAAAAAAGTATTCCGTGCATAAATGAAAGCTGCAAGCTGCACAGAATCCGGTTCTTGTATAAAGCTGAAGAGTTTGTATAAACGCGCTAATTAGAGGAACCGCTGGTCCGATTCTAAAAATTCATACATTGTTGTATAGTTAAATAGAAGCCGTGGGTGGGTACCCCACGGGCCGCATACAACCAGTCCTATTGGAAATTACTTGGGGTGGCCAATATCCAGCACTGGACGTCTTATGGTTGATATGATAATGATAGTTCAATTATCGAGGAAGGCAATAGGCTATAAAACATCACGCAAGGACCAACAACAGCGTAGCATAAATGACGCTAAGTTTATTCTACAATTTAGCGTGGTTGAAATCTGCTAGTTTATCATAAATCTGATGCTATTGAAGTTTATCAAGTCGCCTACCAGGCATCCAGGTTTCCAGAGACCGTTCAGAAAGATAAGGCACCTTCATTACCATTGTAGTATCAGAGGGAGGTGGTGAATAGCTCTGGAAACGGCGCCGTTACACGCCGTCCGGCGGGAAATGGCGGCCTTTTGTGGGGATTTTTATGACGTTCAATTGTATTCATAAATGATACTTATGTCGGAGTAATGTATCCCTTAATAAAGATCTTACGTCTGAAGACGGCAGTGGCAGGATATCACTCAGCACTACTTAAACACTCTACACTGCTTAAGTACTCTTATTCATTGTTAGTGATTGAATAATTCGTGGTATAATTAATAATCCTAACTTCCTTACTAATATTATAAATCCGAAAGTAACTGTGTCTGTCTGTTACGCCATCACGCCTAAACTACTGGACCGATTTTAATGAAATTTGGTACAAAGATAAGATAAAGAGATAAAGCTTTAGAAAGGACATAGGCTACTAAAAAAAAATGGTGAAATCGGTCCAGATGTTCACGCGTGATTGCGTGACCAAGAGAAATAGGGATTCATTTTTATATATATTTTTATATATATATATGGATATAGAATATATAGATTACTAGCTGTGCCCGCGACTTCGTTCACGTGGAATAGTTTTTTTGGGTACCTCTTTACCTTACCTTATATAAACCTTAAATGACATTTATATCGAATCAATGGCCTAAAAAATAAGTTTCAAGTTTCTAGCTTGAAAAATAGCGATACTTCCATACAACTTTTCATCCCCCTTTTCGACCTCTTGCCTGTGCCAAATTTCTTTAAAATCAGTTGAGAGGTTTAAGCGGGAAAGCGTAACAGACAGACAGAGTTGCTTTCGCATTTATAATATTAGTAGGGATTGGCACTGGAACAACGCGCTGGTCGCTGCTAGTCGTAAATAATTGAAGTACATAGGTCATGTGTTTACTATACCACACAGATCTATGTCTAACCTAAGGAACTGAGTGACGTGTTATAGCATAACTGCAAATAACCTTGATGTTCGTTACGGAAATTCCCCACGTGATATTACCTAGTATGAAAACACAACGACGAACCGCATATAATTAAAGTGGGAATAGAAATTCTCTCGCAAGATTTACTTTAAGGTTTACTTTGGCCGTGAGTTGGCCGTGAGAGGCGAGTAAGATACTAGAACCGACAGATGGCGGTATATCCATCCGAAACAGTGCAGCTCAAATGCACACGGGGATGGGCAGTAGCAGCCCCGTCGCAACGGCTGCGCTCTGCAATTGCCATCACGTTTGCCCAGCGCGGAAATTATATGAAAAACCTCCCCCTTCTTGGGGGTTACCGGCGGACGGGTGTACGTTCAAAGGTGGATTTTTTATGGCTGATATGATGACGATGATGATGGTTGTCTTCTAAACACTGATTAATTAAAACGTACTCTGCCGGTGAAATATTTTAACAACCGAATAAAAAGATATTACATTATAAAGCACGAATAACTGCGGATTATAGGTAGTCAATATGCAAGAGCTTTTAGTTTTCTTTTCAAATTTACTTTTTTATATAAACATAAAATGTATATGTATATACTAGAAGCGCGCGCGGACGGATTAGACCACGGTTCCTGAGATTAACGCGTTTAAACAAACAAACAAACTCTTTACAACACTCTCTTTAACAGCTTTATAATAGTAGTATAGATATGCTAGCTAACTCGTGTTGTCATATCAGTCAGTCCAGTCCGCTGCTGGACACAGGCCTCCCCACGAAAGGGTAAGAATTCCGACGGGTAGGTTCTATTCTACTCTGCCGGTACCACACTGCACGCTTTTAGGATATTTTACAACTCTTACCAGCAAGCGAGCAGCTCTCTTTAACAGTAAAGGGTACACCGAGCAGGGGCTTATCCGCAACCAGCGCTTCCAGCTGTCCTTTGCTCCTCGCTTCTTGAATGCTCCGGTCCACCGCCTTCGCATCTTCGACCGCCGCCCGGTATCGCTCGTCCGACACCGCGTTTAGAAGTGGGTTCACTTCTTTTACGCGGTCTATGTATGCTGTTACCAGTTCTTCGCTCGTTATCTGCAATTAAATCATCATCATCATCATACCAACCATTGAAAGTCCACTGCTGGACATAGGCCTTTCCAAGAAAGGAGGTTTTTTTCCCATAATTGCCGCGCTAGGCAAGCGTGAAGGCAGTCGCAAAGCGCAACTGTTTCGGATGGATATACCGCCATCTGTCGGTTCTGGTACCTTATTCGCATCTTACGACGCCTGGTGCAGTAGGAGGTACTATTCTACTCCGCCGGTACCCCCACGGCATGTGATATATTAATATGTAGTTGTATAATAATAATAATAATAATAACTTTATTCAACAACAAAAGGTAACTTAAACTAAAATACATTTTGATACTTAGGTACCTAAACTAGGTCTAGCCTGTTCTTGTATGCATAATTAGGAGAGGACTATGGCCAACAGTGGACTTTAAATGGCCGATGTGATGATGATATATTACGAGGTAAGCCACTTAAAGCACTTGTGTTACGGATATCAGACTACAGAGGAATCACGAATATAAAACTTAAATACATATTTTTAACACCCGAACACGGAACAAACACAAGTATCATCATATAAACGTTCGTCCTAGAGGATGGAGATCTAACCCACAACTCTTGGCGTATAGGATCACCAATGCAACAGCAATAAGATTATCAAATATCATAATAATTTACCCGAAGCAAGAAATATGGAGAAAGATCTTTTTCATTATGCATTCTCGGTTTACTCAAGTGACTATTTAGCTAAATGCATTCCGGTAGGTACTTGCCCGACACGCTTGCAACCAGGAACTGTTTGGAAATTGCACAGGTTAGGAGCCGAAGACTATTATTTGAGGTGGCTGTTGGGCGGCGAAGCAATCATTGGTATGGGGAAAATGCAATAAGTTGCTAATTCGTGTCACCGTTTGCTGATTGGTGTTCTGTCTGTTTTTAACTAGTGATTGCATGCGGCTTCTTTCGCGAATAACATTTTCAGATACTTTTATTGTTGATATTATGGTAAAGCTTCGGTATAATTTAATCACATGAGGTAGACCTCATACAAAGGTCGTCTGCATTGGTACCTCACTTTTACCAGTTTCTACCGCCAAATAGCTCGCATTGCTGCGTTCCGGTTTGAAAGGGTGAGACAGGCAATGAAATTACCGGGTAAATGTGACATTGTATCTTCAGTTCACAGGGTTGGCAACACGCTAGTGATATCATTGTGATGACAGTAGCGTCTATAGGCTGCGGTCTCGTTTCCGATCAAGCGGACCGTATGCTTGTTTGCTGACTTCATAATATAAACAAATATAAGTTGTTTTGGTGTCAAATATTAATAAACATCGATACATTCTTTTCTTACGTAGTCATGCCCTATGCATTACTAATAAGTTTCAAAACTACTAAAGGGGAAAATAGATAGAGGTGGTCGTGTTTTTATGAAATGCCTGACGACTCTGATGGTAGTGATAGGTCGTACGTTTGATCCCCATCCATGGGAAACATTTACATGATGAGTAATTGTGTTTGTTCTGTATCTGAGTATTAAATAAGTATTTAAGAATTATATTTTAAATCCACAATTGTCTGATATCTCTCTATTTAACAATTTAAAACACAATTTATATGTACATCACCTTTGTGTTTGTGGTTTAAGTGTCACCTCATTTGTGATTCAAGTGAATATGAAAGTAATGCATGAATTTATGATGGCAGTTTATTCAAATATCGATATGACTGAACCGCTGTCATTTCGCAAGTAGGTGCACCGTCCAGTGCACAGGTTCGATGACCATCTGGCACATCCGTGCTTGGCAATTAAACAAATCGCCAGTTGTCGCGCATCATTCCGCAATAGGTACCGCAATAGGCCGGGTGAGCGACATCTAATCAAGGATGGTACTGGGTTCTGTTATGCAGGATACCGTTGCGAAAAGAACTTGTGCCACTGGCCATTAATACGGGCACGATGGCGCGGGTAGTAGTGATCGTGTCTTGTGCGCTAAGGGTCGTGGGTTCCAACTTCCGTTCATTCCTAACTCAGGACAAATATTTATATGATGATATTTGTGTTTGTTCTGTGTCTGGGTGCTAAAACCTTTATATATATTAGGAGAAGCTGACTGACTGGCATATCAAATTTGGAATTTCGGAGAGAGATTCTTTTTAAACGTGCACGAGCACTAAAACTTGGCTGTTTTTGTTTTATGAAAATCAGTCTAAAGGTTCTTCATTGAAAGTCATCAAACACGTGTAAAGTATTTTTTCGAAAACCTTCCCTGGGAGGTGGGGGGGGGGAAGGTAAAAGGGGTTGCAAAGTTAATATGAAAGTTCCACAACTGAACGCGGGTTAAGCTGCGGGGCACTGTGAGTATCATATGTTAGGTCAACGTTTGATTGCAAGTGAATATGTCCATAATTGGGTATGTCTTTGTATTCGTTCAATGTCTTTTGCTGGTAATAAATGTATTGTTATATTTATTAATTTCCGTGTTTCACTGGTTTCACCCGCGTTAAGATGTAGAACTTTCATGCTAAATTCGCACCTCGATTTTTCCATCTAAAGGAATGATTTATGAAAATATTTTTACACATGATCCATTACTTTTAATGAAGAACCTTTATACGGAATTTTAATAAAATAACTTTAAAATCCTGTGCAAGATTTCAAGTTTCTAACCCTTAAAGTTAAAGGCCTTAGCTCTGCGTTGACATGACAGTCAGTCAGTCAGTTTATCTTTATATATATATATATATATATATATATATATATATATATTCTCGTGCATGCGTACATGCATACCTACAGACTATGCATAAAACATGTAATGAGTTTCTTAATCCAGAGCGTTAATTTCTATTCATAAAAATACAACGGACAAAGAAAACCTCTATAAAGTCCTGCTTTAAAAGATTTTAGCCCCTAAGTATCCTAAAGTTCCCTTTCACAGAATAGCTTCCTATTTAGTGAAATATTCAGCTTTCTTGGAAAGTTTCTCTGAGCGTCGTTTTCTAGGCTAAAAGCTAAAAGCTTTAACCAATACAATAGAATTGTGATTATAAACAAAAGCTAAAATAAACAGTTTTTATTTTCTGGAACTATTTACAGGACTTAAAAAAAATAATAGTTGCAAGCCCCATGCAAAGATCGTCTGCATTCGACCAAACACTCACTTATTGCTACCGTCAAATAGCAGTGTTTGCATTGCTGTTTTTCTTTTTGAAGGGTGAGAGAGGTAGTGAAATTACTCAGTAATATGATATAATATCTTCAAGACACCAAGTTGGCAACGCGCTAGTAGTTGTGATTAAACGCGGTGACGTTCACTATCACCAGATCGGATTGTTTTTCAACTTAGTCATTCAAACATTAAATTTAGCAAAATAAATAGGGGTGTGCAGGTATAATAAATAAATTCCTACAAAATCTCATACATTGACCTAATTCCGTAATAAGCCGCTCAAAGCACTCGTGTACCGGGCGTCAGACAACAGAGGAATCACAAATATGCTATTTAAATACATATTTAACACCCAGACACCCAAAGTCCTGGGTGGGGATCGAACCACGATCTTTGGCGCACAAGACAGGATCAGTACCATCTGCGCCCCCGAGCACTTCAAATATACCTCTGATATTTTGGAACTCAGGAGGAGCACACCATTGTCTCTCATGGAGTGCATTACATGTTTTTTATGGCTTTCACTCATCTTAACGTACATACGTAACCTTACGGTTACGTATGTAGGGACCGCCGCCCCTTCGGCGTCTTGCGGCGCTCTCGCGGACCAATACTAGTGCAAGTGCCAGATGTGACAGGAAGAACAGCCAAGGAAGCCGCAGTACCTCTTTTTTAAAAGAGCCTCATGCTGGTTAACTTTAGTTTCTACGTCAAAAAGGTCTGGCCACTCATTTAAAGAGCTACCCTCGCCTGTGCATTTCTCGATAGCTCTAAGAGATATCATCGTTAAGCGAGTTTTTGTGTAAGGATGTTTGGAAGTCATGATGGTTTCGGGGGGGATAGGCATATCAAGGATTCCGTCGACATATTTACTAGTGATGAGGCGCCCATATGCCATTACTGCATTTTGCACAACAATAGCCTATGCTAGGCTTAGAGCTGGTGGTACACCGGCCGGCGTATTATATCCTCACATGAGGTAGACCTCATACAAAAAATTAGTACCTCACTCTCACCTATTTCTACCGCCAAATAGCAGTTATTGCATTGCTGAGTTACTGAATTATGCTGTTTGCTGTCTGAAGAGTGAGAGAGGCGGTGTATTTACTAGGTAATATGGCATAATATCCTCAAAAATCCTCACAACGTTGGTAGCGCGTTAGTGATATCCTTGTGATATTACGAGCGTCTATAAGCCGCTTACTACACGCGGACTGTATGATTTGTCGACCTGATTTAATAAAAAATAATAACAAAAAAAACATAGGCGCTTTCACCATCTTTTATCATACCAGCCATTAAAAGTCCACTGTTGGACATAGGCTTCCCCAAGAAAGGAGGTATGTTTCCCATAATTGCCGCGCTGGGTAAGCGTGTTGGCAATCGCAGAGCGCAGCTCTCGCGACGGGGAAGCTTCTGCCCATCCCCGCCATGCAAATTCAAGCTGTCTTTTTTGCATGGATATACCGCCATTTGTCGGTTCTGGTACCTTAGTCGCCTCTTACAACACCTGGTACAGGGAGAGGTACTATTCTACTCTGCCGGTACCTCACGGCTACCTTACCACACCATCTTTGAATCCTCCCAAACAACGGCCACTCAAGTCGAGGTGCGTGCCTTACAGGCGCCCTTGACTGATCGCCGTAGGTCTCGTTACGATTCCATGACGAATGGTCTGACGTCAGAGTCAACCAGCCAACCAATATTTTTTTTTCTGAATCTAATTATCGTACAAAAATATCAAGACAACGAGAAGCCTCAGGTATGAACGTAATATTCTGGAATCAACTCTCAAAAAATCTAAGTGTGACGGATGTTGTTGTATTATTTAACGATGCCCAAGTTTTTACTCGTAACTTGAAATTATTCAGCTCTCGTCTGTTTTTTATAAACGAATTATGCTAAGAATACTTTTGTTATTCGTGCATGTTCATTTTATAACGATACGTTTTGTTTAGACATTTGGTGATACTTTTTTTAAATCAAATTACTAGATTTAATTTGCAAAATGTTTACGTTTTGGTCGGTTTTAATTGTATTGTTTATGTTTGCCAGCTACTGAATTTTGTTATTGCTCTTCTTTTTGATTTTACACAAATTTTAAATATATATGAATCATTGAAATGTACGCACGCGCATTGTTCCGGAACGAATTCACCAAGTTGGATCTTTTTTTCTGTTGTTTTTGCAATAGTCATGAGCACGTTTGTATGATATCATTTGATCGGGAAGTTTATAAAAAAAATCTATTTCAGTAATGGTGTTCGTGAAGGTACTATAGATTACGGCTAGGTACCTATCCTCATAGTAAGTAATTTTGCCCCCTTGTTTTATAAAGTTTTTGTGAAGTCAATTGATAGTTATTCTTCTTTATTCTATTATCTATAGGGCAGATAAGTAAAATATATTATAGGTTCTACAGTAATGTCCCCGGACAAAGACGGGGCGGGTCGCTAATCTATACTAATATTATAAAGATAAAAGATTAGATTGTTTGTTTGTCTGTTACAGTTCAGCTCAAAAACTACTACTAGTTCTTTTATAATAAAAAAGCTATTACTTTACAGAGTAGCCTAGGCTATGTTTTATTTTCGAAAAATAAAGCTGTCAAAAACTATGTAAACAGATTTTGTATTTTTGTACATATGTAAGAAATAAACGCAGAATTTACTCAAATCATTTAAAAAAATATTTAAATAGCAAATAACATTATTAGCAAGTAACATAAGCAAAATATTGTATCCCTATAATGTCACGGGAGGGGGAATAATTTGAGCGAAACCAGGGAGCGCTGCTAGTACAAAATAAAATAATGTTACCTCTCCTTTTCTGACGGCGGCAGCATGCTCGGTGGCGCTGCGCAGGAGCAGCGGTCGCGGAGGGCGCGGCAGCTCGCGCCGGTCCCTCGCGCGCAGCCAGAACAGCGGCGCCAACAGCGCGTTCAGGATCCGAAGAACTACTCCTATCAGCCGTACGCCCACCTCCATGCTGTTGACAATATTTCATCACCATTATCATAGCGGCTATATCACATAGTCGTTTTCAAGAGATGGACAATTCTGCTCATAATTGCCGCGCTGGGCAAGCGTGTTAACAATTGAAGTGCGCAGCTATCGCGATAAGGATGTTGCTGCACAACCCTACCCTGTGCGTTTGAGCTACACTTTTTCGGATGAAAACACCGCCATCTGTCGGTTCTAGTATCGTAGTCAACTCTTACAACACCTGGTACAGGGGGAGGTACTATTCTAATCTGCCTATACCTCACGGCCCCGTGGGATAGATCTGGCATTTTATGTTTTTCTATGGAATTGTCGAAAAAATCCTGATAATATATAACAATATTATTATAAACACCAACTTTCACACTTAATATTATCTATGTGTGCTGACTTCATCAATTTAATCCTGGTTTTATTTCTCGGAATATTTCTTATTCCCGAATGACCCGGACAACATTTTCCACGCTTGGATTAGCACTTATACCAAAGCGTAAGAGCGGTTTCGGTTTAATCCCGGAAGCAAAAGGCTAAATGAGAAAAAAGTCCCGAAGGATTATGTTCAATAGAAAATAAATTCAAAGAATCCACTTATGTCAGCTAATTCGAAATTATTTAGCTGTCATTTGCGTCGACAGCGAAATACATCTTTATGAGACAGCAGCGCCATGCGGTATTAATTGTAATTGATTTTAATGGAAAACGTCACTGTTGAATATAGCCCCCCTACCCCTAAAAAGGGTGGAGAGAATGTGCCCATATTTGCTGCACTAAGCAAGCGAGGAGGCAATCGCAGAACGCTTGCCTACGCATCTACGCGATGCGAATGCTTTCCATATACGTCCTGTTGCATTTGAGCTACACTGCTTATGGTATATATATATATATGGTATGATAGTATGATATAGAGAAAGGTACTCTTCTACTCTGCCTGGTACTTTAAAACATCGTTTATTATATTATTATAAGAATATTAGTCACTGTCGTGCCGTGAGGCAGAGTAGAATAGTACCTCCCTCTGTACCAGGTGTCGTAAGAAGCGACTAAGTTACCAGAAACGATAGATGGCGGTATATCCATCTGATACAGGGTAGCTCAAATGCATAGGGTGGGGATGGGAAGCAGCATTCCCGTCGCGAAAGCTGCGCTCTGCGATTGCCAACACGTTTGGCCAGCATGGCAAGTATGGACAAATTTCCCCCTATCTAGGGGAGTCCTATGTCCATCAGTGGACTTCCAATGGCTGTAATGATGATGCTGATGATTTACAGTCGATTGCTGACACCGCAGAATGCAACAACTTAACTTATGGAACCGAGTGAGGCAACTCCCTTGCGTGCGCGCGTCGTTTGTATCCTCTCTTGAGAGTGCATTATTTGTCCATCGGCTATGACCTATTTTTAGTTTTAGCTAGCAGAGCTCCGCGGTTTTACTCGGGTGATTCCCTCTCCCGAAATAATAGTCATAAAATTTAACTTGCTTTAATTTGCTTAATGATAATATAACTGGGAAAGCCGAGGGTACCGGTGGAGTAGAATAGTACTTCCCTTTGTAGCAGGTGTCGCAAGAGGCGTCAAAAATACCGGTAGATGGCGGTGTATCTATATGACCAAGTGGCATTAAGTCCGCCATTTGTATATTATGTAATTTTTTGTTTAATAAATAAAATAAATATAAGGCATATTAAGGTGTTTATATTAATAAAAGGAAGTGCAGAAACATGAGATATACTTCATACAAAAGGTCGTCTGCATTCGTACCTCACTTCCACCTATTTCCACTAAAATAGTAGTGACCGCATTGTTGTGTTCCGGTTTGAAGGATGAGCGAGGCAGTGAAATTACTGGGTAATGAGACATATATTCAAGCCATAAAGTTAGCAACGCGCTAGTGATATTTTGTCGTATTACGAGCGTCCATAGGCTACGGTGACCATAACTATCGCGCGGACTGCATGCTTGTTAGTCAGCCTAGTCTAAAAAAAAGAAAAAGAAAGCCATGTTTTAATTAGTGAGAAGTTGTAACAAATAGATAGACACGACAAGGGAAGTTACTGGTTGAGGAGGGCAGCAGCATTCTCGTTACGAAGCCAAAGCGGTAATTTAGGAAAAAAATCTCTTAACCAGGGGAGGATTATGTCCAACAGTGGACCTCCAACGGCTGCTATGATGATTATGATACCTTTTGAGGTCTACTTGTACTAACTACCTGTAATCTATTAATTCTACATGCCAAACCTCCTTAATGTTCCTCTTACTTAGTGATAATGCACTATTCCGTATCCGAAAATAATTTTTATCTACATCGTAACCCGCTTTCATTCATTTTCTGTCATACTACATTACTTATATATGCTAAAGAAATCTATCTATACATTTTCCTATACACGAACGAATCCGATTAACCTCTGTCTGTTATTGAGAATATCTATCGCAAAAGTCTAGGTTGGCTAGATAGACGAACAGATTGTGTAGGTCATGGCTGCTTCAATGTGTACGAGTTAAACAAACGAATGGTTAATATATTTTTTGATTAGCACTATGATATTGGCATTAACACAATAAAAAACAACTTATGGATTTTTTGCTTTGGGTACAGATTAATGAAGGTGATGTGTGTGATAGAAATGCTTTTCTTCATTATTATTATATCAGATAAACATATGATAAAACGTAATGAAACCTCCAGCATGATATGTGATGATTTCACCGTCGTCATCACACCAGTCCCTGGAAGTCCACGGCCACGTGTTGGTAATCGCAGAGTGCTGCTTTTGCGAATGGGATGCTCCAGCTTGTCCCCGCCCTGTGTGTTTGACCTGCGCGGTTTTAGATGGAGATACTGCCATCTATCGGTTCTGGTACCTTAGTCTTCGACACTTGGCACAGGGGGAGTTACAAATCTAATCTGCCGGTACCTCTCGGCTATTTTTAATAGTCCTTAAATACATACAAGACGACAGACACATAACAAACACAAATATCATCATATTAATATTTGCTCTGGGTGGGAATCGAACCAAGGACATCTGGCGCACAAGATAGGATCACTACCATCTGCGCCATCGGGCCCGTCGTATTATTGTGTTTGTTATTTATTTTATAGATAGTTTATAGGTTTTAATTTATAGGAAACGGTCATATAACTCTTTACGACGAAGTCGGATCGAACCTCTAGTTTGTAATATTAATGGATTTACCTTTTTTTTGTAAAATACTGTACTAAAAAAGTACTTAACATTTTGTTAGTTAAAACACAAAAAGAAACACGTTTGGATGACTAATTTATCATAATAACAAGTTATCAAATCTTGACTTAACTATACTCATATGTTAATCGTGAAAAATAATACATATCGAGATATAAACTATCCTATATCTCAAATTGGATCAAACTGTACACAGTGAGCAAAATTATCGAGATCGGTTCAATAGTTTACAAGTTCATCCCGGACAAACACCAAGACACAAATATTGAATATATAAGCAACTGAGGTATAAGAACCGACAGATAGCAGTATATCCATCGAAAACAGTGCAGCTTAAATGCATAGGGCGGGGATGGGCAGCAACATCCCCTTCGCGGAAGCTACGCTCTGCGATTGCCAACACGTTTGGCCTGCGCGGCAATTATGGGTAAAATACTTCCTTTATTGAAAACCTATGTCCAACAGTGGACTTCCAAATGCTGATATGATGATATATTGACCTGACATTTATGCTTAGTTATTTACATAAGAAGTTAGTGTTATTTGTATCGTAATATAATTGCCTGAAAACATCAAATTATATTACAGAGAATGGAGCACAAATATGGTCAGGTCAAGGCTTGGGAGGTTTCGAGTAAGCCTGCACATACAAATTGGAGCACGCACGTGAATGCTTGCATGAATTAGAAGTGGCATAGCCGAAATCGAGGAATGTTTATTGAAAATATTTCCTTAGAAATGATTTATTGATTTTTTTATATCAACAACTAGACGTTTCGTTTATAGTTCATTTATGATGGGCTTGATGGCGATGGGAGTGATCCTATCTTGTGCACCAAGGGTTCGATGTTGATCAAGGGTTTTAAATATATATTTATATATTATGTTTGTGATTCCTCTGTCTGATATCCGAAACATAAGTGCTTTAAGCGATTCGAGGTTTAAATTTATTTATTTTTGTACTTACACATAATATAGTAGAAATATGATATACTATTCTTCGTACATATTATGTTTGCCTTTGCTTTTTATTGCAATGATAGAAGGACTGATCATCAAATCGGATCATTGCAACCTGCTCAAAAGGTGTTCAGCATAAATTATTACAAATATATTTGATGAGGAAATATGAAGAAACAACTTGATTACCATCAAGAGATCAACAGAAGAACGACGATCAGGTAAATAAAGAACAGCTAGGGCACATGACCGTATATTTAATACTTCCAAGAATGGATAAACTCGCAATCCTGGTTGTTGGTGAAAATCTGGAAACACGCAATATCGTGCTTTCACGTCGTGATATTGGACAACTGCAACGTATACATAAACACATCATTCGTATGATTCTATGCAATACCCGGTAATTTTATGGAACGCGTTCGGTGATAACAAAACTGATGAGCAATGATTCTCAAAGGAAAATTCAAACTTGGTAAGTCCTTATTCTGATGATTCCATCCAATATGCCCTTTGATATGTAAATCATATATATATATATACTTTTCAGCCGATTTAAAGCCTTTACATTTATATATGGGTAAATAAATATATATAGATGGGTTAACCTCTGTGGTTCCGGTACCTTACTCCCCTCTTACGACACCTGGTACAGGGGGAGGTACCGCTCTACTTTTCTGGTAACTCAAGGCAAAAATAAACAATAGTATATTGGCCATCTAGAACATCTAGGAGAATTAGTTTATCGATTATAATGCGTGCCGGTGCTCGGGCCCACGGAGATAAAGTGGCGGTGGGGAGGTCACGGACCACAGAGTCAGTGAGCGTACGTGAGCCATCGGCGCAATCGGAAAATTAGCCTACATTATCTACTCAGCGTGGTGTAACACACCTTATGTCACGGCACCTCATCCAATATGGCTGTCTCTTTGTATTTTGAATAAAAAACAGGCTAACATTTGTGGCGCAGTCAATTATCCTCGCATGGAGTTTGAAAACTTCGATTCTCAGTCAGAAAATGCTAAGAAAGTATCTTACAGAAATTATTTACTTTACTACAGTAGTGTAGTGTCAGATTATTTTTTTTATATTGACTATTTGCATTTTGAACGGTAAACACACTAGTATTAGTGGCGCGGTGGGATTTTTCTCGCATGGAGTGTGAAAGACTCGATTTTCAGTCAGAACAAACTCTGAAATTGTATATCAGAATTCATTTTCCTGACTGTAGAAGTAAGAGTTTTTCACCTATTTACATTTTATTAAAAAAAACAACACTTGGTGGCGCACTTTCAGTGTAAAAAAGAAACTTAGAAACTATCGGTCGTTTCTTTTTTTTATTAATTGAAGCCAGAAAGTATATACAGGTGTCGTAAAAAGCTACTGAGGTGCCGCCACCGACAGACAGCGGTATATTCATTAAAAATAGCGTAACACAAATACAACCGGATTAGGGCTGGGCATCAGCATTCCGGTCGTAAGCCATCGTTCTACGATTGCTAGAACGTCTGCCCAAATCGGCGCTTATAGGCAAATATTCTTCTTTATATGGGAGGTCTATGTCCAACAGTGGACCTTTTTTTAAATATTAAAGCTAAAAAGGTTTCATCATACTTTATATACTTACCCGCGTACTTTATATCTCATATCTAAAACCTCTTGGCGTTAAAGTACATAAGAATATTGTATAATTTTTTTTTTATTCCCACAACATCAACTACTATCTAGATGTCACAATTACACTACTAGAAAACTCTATCTGCACTCTATTTGTATTACAGTATTAATCGAAATGCCAATCAAAAGATAAACAATACTTATTTCAAGCCGGTCGTTTAAATAGTCCAAGGCTTCGAATTTCAGGTCAAATCAATGAGAAGTCAATAAACGAAATATTCATGGGATAACACGAATCGGCACTTTCTGGATTTCCGCAATGGCGATTGAATAATAAACTAATTAAATCATTCATGGATTAGTGTAAAACCGCTTAGGATTTACATATAAAATTTCTTGCAACAATAGACACTTTTTTTTGTTTAGCCTAGTCTCTGAAACGACTGGACCAATTTTGACTGGGCTTTTTTTATCAGACTAACGCGGGTACAACAGCTAGCTTGTAAATATGAGCCTTAATTTATTTTGCATATAAAAGACAAAGACATAGTAAAACCTATAGTTTAGTTAAAGGGTGACGTTTAGCCGTCACTAGGTTAGGCAGTTCGTTTATTGATTTAGCACATAATAATTTCATGAGTTGCCGCGCTCGGCCTCGTAACGAAGCGGGCACTAAACCATTTTTTCGTATAATTATTTGTTAAAAAATTTTATTTTCAAAGTAACATGAGGCGTAACGTTCGTTATAAATGACTGTAATTACTTTCGAATACATGTTTAAATTTTCAAAATGGCGGCCACATTATCATCATGATACATATGGTAACAAACCAGGGGTTACTTGTGTTGTACTTAATTCACGTCTTTATTCATGTTCCGGGGTATATAAGACAATAGAGCATATACAAATATAATACCTATAACTATATACATATAAATAACATAATAACACTAGAACAAATTATCATCATCATGTCAGTCATAAGACGTCCACTTCTGAACTTAGGCCACCCCAAGTTTTCTCCAATAGGACCGGTTGTATGCGGCCTGTGTCCAGTGTGATCCTGTGGTTTTAGTCAGATCGTCTATCCATCTTGCAGATGGATGGACTACGCTGCGCTTGCCGGTACGTGGTCTCCATTCCAGAACCTTACAAATATTAAACCTTATATTTACAGAATAAAATAGCAAATATTCATTATAAAAATATTTGCTCTGGATGGAAGATGATGAACCCACGACCTTTGGTGTATAAGATCACTAGCCCATCGGGCTTGCATGTCGCAATCGGGCTCGTCGAAATAATAAGTGTATTTAATTTATTATGTGGTTTCGTTTGTTATGTCAGTTGTCTTTAAACTGATTAAAAAATAGCGACATCCCTATATATTTCTGCTAGAATGAGTTATGTTTATTGCAATTAATCGTCTTTATGTATAATAATCCCAGAACATCACATATATTAACCTGACTCTGTGGTAAGTCGTTTAAAGCACTTGTGTTACAGATATCAGACGACAGAGGAATCACAAATATAATACTGAAATACATATTTTTAACACCCAGATAAGGGAGTAACACAAATATCGGATGGGGATCAAACCCACTACCCCTGGCACATAAGATAGAATCACTAGCATCTGCGCCAACGGGGCCGAGTTTGCGATAACCTTAAAAACAAGCATATGAATTTACATACAGTTAAATTGCACAGAGTGGATCATTGGCAGTGGATGTATCGCCAACTGACGTTTCTGGTACCTTAGTCGCCTCTTTCGACATCTGGTACAGGGAAATGTACTATTCTACTATGCTATTTACCCGAAGTGAAGTCAGAGCAAGCAATTTGCTATATGTGTTGGATAAATTACGTAATAAGGATACTGAAAACATTAATTTTAATTATCTGTGAGGTTCAAGGTTGGTTAGATGAGACGTTTTTTACATGAGGTAGACTGAGGTCGTAGGAATCATACAAAGGTCGTTTGCATTGGTACCTCAGTCGTACCATCTTTAACGCCAAATAAGCAGTGTTCGCATTTCTGTGTTCTGGTTTAAAGGGTGAGAGGCAATCAAATTTGTGGGTAAATGTGACATAATATTTTTCAAGTCACAAGGTTAAGGAAATTGCGTAACTTGGGGAGGCCTAACGTACCTAGCAGTCTAGTTCTTCAGTCACTTTGATGATGTTACGTCGTCTGTTTCCATCACCTATCATCGTTTTTTTTTCATTCATGAACCCCTCTCTCTTTGATACAGTCAATCCGAGTAACATTAACCCACCCGGGTAACTTTGATCTGTCCTTTTTATGAAATAAATGTATTAATCTTTAAAATATCGGTTTTAGATATTAGATTTACCATGAAAACCGTTCTTGCAATCGATTAAAACCTTAATCTCGGCTGAATTTTGCCAGACTCCGAAAGAGATGTATATCCAGCAGCTGAATTAGGTCCATATCCAACCTACCCTGGACAGTACACACCATGAGCAAATACCTTCATCAAATGTGTGCACCGACAGTGAGTATAATAGTACCTCACTCTATACCAGGTGTCGTAAGAGGCGAGTTATCAGAACCAACAGGTGACGGTATATATCCTTCCGAAAAAGCGTAGCTTAATTGCACAGGCCTGGAATTAGCTGCAGAATTTCCGTCGCGAATCTACGCTCTGTCATTGCTAGCACACCTTCCCAACGGGGAAAATTATTGGTGCATACCAATTTTTTTGAGAAGGCCTATGTCCAGCAGTTGATGTTATACGCTATAATGATGGTGATAATTTATTTTACGGGCCCGATATCATAGACGGTAGTGATGCTTATGCGCCAAGGGTTGTGGATTCGATCTCCACCCCAAACAAATATTTATATAATGGTATTTCTGTTTATCCTAGGGCTAGGTGTTTAAAAAATGTATTTAAGTATTATATTTGTATGATTTTTCAAGCGACTTACCACAGAGTCAGGTCATTGTATAAGATGTTGTGTGAATATTATTATTAGATTTGTATAGAGTTACCACCCTCTGAAGGTCTAGCAAATACCATTAGCAAAGAGCAATGTAATGATTTAAAGTTCATTAATTCAATGCACAGTTCTATAATAAATTAGTCATCAGTTAGCACATAGAGTACGCTAGCCACGTCCCGCCAGGTCGCTGTATCTCCGAGTATAAAAGACGTAAGTTATCACCAAGGTAGATATTGTATAGTAAATGAAAATAAAACTACGCTTTCACTTCTCATACTAAAACTTACATGAGGTAGACATCTTACAAAGGTCGTCTGCATTGGTACCTCACTTTCACCTATTTCTACCGCTAAATAGCAGTATTCGCATTGCTGTGTTCCAGTGAAGGGTGAAAGAGGCAGTGAAATTACTGGGTAAAAGAGATATTGTATCTTCAATTCGCAAGGTTGGCGTCACGCTAGTGATATCCTTGTGGTGACATTAGCGTGCATAGGCTGCGGTCAAATTTACCATCAAGCGGACCGAATGCTTGACTGCTGACTTCATAATATATAAAAAAAGAATTAATACATACAACTTCGCATATATTGACCCATCTCTGAGATAAGTCGCTTAAAGCACTTGCGTTACATATATATTTTACAACCAAAACATATAAAAAAAACTCATCATATACATATTTGTCATAAGTGGGAATCGATCTCTTAGCGTGCAAAATCACCACAATCTGCACCATCGGACCCGTGTAATCATACTATGATTAAGTGCAGAATACACCATAATGAATTTCTTTTAACGGCTTTAAAATGCAATTACTTACCTTTTTACAACAATATTAAATAACTGAATTGCCGTGAGGTACCAACAGATTAGTACCAGGTATCTTAAGATGCGACTAAGGCGCCAGAACCGACAGATGGCGGTATATCCATCCGAGACAGTGCAGCCCAAATGCATAGGGTGGGGATGTGCAGCAGCAACCCTGTCGCGAAAGTTAAGCTTTGCGAATGCCATCACGTTTGCCCAGCGCAGCAATTATGGGCAAAATTATTTCATGGTGAGGGCTATTCCAGCAGTAAACTTACGAAAAGCTGTGATGATAAAATAACCGATATATCTAAAATAAGTTTTATAACAATATTTTTCATACAAAATGTCAACACAAACTTGTCAAACTTACTTTGGTGTATATATTATATTTATTTTTAACGAGTTGGTACTTCGGTATAAGTACAATATTAAATGTTGGATTTTAGTGAAATTGCGTAGGTACATAAACGTGCCGCGTGGAATCAGCAAACGGGAATGAGCCGAGAGCCGGCGAGGATCCAGCGGGAATAGAAATTGCCTATTTTACGCTATATTTTTTTTAAACAATTAACCAAATTGTGGACGTGCCGTATTATGAAATTTATATGTCGACCAACGGTCAGAAATTTAAACGGCGAAAAGGCCGGGAAATATACAGCCAAAAAAAAATTATTAATGATGACTTTTAATTAAAGTTTTAAGTAAATTTGTAATATTTGTTATTAATATTATTTCAATTTCAGTAATATTTGTTAAAAACACCTCAAACATATTTAAAATAGATTTTCAAATAATAAAGTTATAACGAATTAGGTAATTGCTTTTATATAATTTTTTGTTCTTCGTGTAAATCGGCACATATTCCTTACAACTATTGAATATATGTCCGTCGATATTTCATATTATTGGTGGTAGCCCGGTGGTCTAAATTAAACGGCGATACATTATTTAGAACCTTATTTATATAATCATCAATGTCTTTATCATTAAATATTTTACAATCAATAACAATAAACCGTGGGGTACTGGCGGAGTAGAATAGTCCTCCTTCTGTACTAGGTGTTGTAGGAGGCGACTAAGGTACCGAAACCGAGAGATGTCGGATGGACACCAGCATCCTTGTAGTTAAATTGCGCTCTGCGATTGCTTCCACGCCTGCCCACCGCGGCAATTATGGGCAAATATCGCCCTATTTTAGGGAGGCACATATCTAACAGTGAACTTTCTATGGCTGATATGATGATGATAATGAAGACCAAAGAAAATATAATGACTAAAACCTATGAACTATTAATGTTTAATTGAACGAGTAAGTGAAATGTTTATTTTAAAGAATTTAATGTATTCCAAGTATAAAGAAAAGCTTTATGCATTTCATATTTGAAATTTAAAAAGCTTTGAACGGAAGTCGATAGAGGGCGCATCGGAGAACATCACGTGATCAAATGGCGGATTGACGTTTACTTTCATTTTTGTATATTGTTATTCTAAAATCTGAAAATATAGGACACAATTGAAGAGGCGGTATAGGTGAACTTTAAATGTCCTTTCTTTATATTCAGGTAAGATAAATGTGTAATTAAATTATATTTATTGTAATATGCGGGCTAATTAAAATATTTTTGGTTTATTTGGAAAATCTTTAATATGTAGACAGATTCTAATATTCAGTATGTTTAAATTATTGGCAATATTTACGCCCCTAATTTGTCCTATTTGTCGTGTAAGAAAGCTATCTTATTTGCCGTGAGGTACCGACAGAGTATAATTGTACTTCCCTCTGTACCAGGAGTAAGAGGCGACTAAATACTAGACCGACAGATGGCGGTATATCTATTCGAGACAGTGTAGCTCTAATGCATAGGGTGAGGATGGGCAGCAGCATCCCCGTCGCGAAAGCTGCGCTCTGCGATTGCCAACACGCTTGCCTAGCGCGGCAATGAGGGGAAAATTCCCCCTTTTTTGGGGAGGCCTATCCAGCAGTGGACTTCCAATGGCTGTAATGATTATGAAAACTGTCTTATGCCTTGATCAAGTACATTTGATCAAGAACTAAGGCCAACATCGCACAACCATATTACAAAATACTGTCAGAACATACCTACTGCGTCGATGTAAACGCCAACGTATAAAATCAAAAACGACCTTATGTCCTATAATATTTTTGAGTGAGTAGTGGCACGTTGACTACTCACAATAAAACTACTCTTTTAACGGCTTTAAAACGCCCTTCATACATTTCAGTTTGCATTTTGATTGCCATGCCAGTTAAGAACGGTTGCCGAAATGTCGAAAAATTGAAAATGTTAAATGAACCGCGTATATAAAGCAGTTAAGAGTATTTTTGTTATATCTTATGTACTGTTCTGAGAGGATAAATACAATGTATGCGTAATATTTTATGTAGTATTCATTCATACATATATACACACATACATACATCACGCCTGTGTCCCATCGGCGAAGGCAGAGATTGGTTCTCCACTTATACGATCTTGGCATCTCTCTCGCTTCCTTTACTCGCATTAGTCATTTCGTACACGCTCGTTTATTCTAGGTATTCTATTCATGTCATTTTACTACATCACATTCTTCTGCCCATTAAATATGTCCAAATATTGTTTTAAATAACGTCACGTCTTTACTATCCAGTCTATATCTCTGTCTATCCGTCGCGTATTAAAAATTTACATAAATAGAATTCGTTCTTGGTCGTTGAATTGCAGGCGCCTTTTAATGAGGTCTGCGATGGTTCAAAGCGCGGGTGACTGAATTAATCAAAGCTAAGGAAAGGCCTTAGGGCGCGTGATTCTAGATACCGTCATGTCTATTGCAGAGAAGCTGATAAAGTAAATAATAATAAAGACATTAAAGAGGGTTTTCAACAATTTCAAAGCCTTTTTTAACCTATTCCAACATTGCAATGATAACGCTTGGATGGCAAGAAATATTTGTATATTGCTTCTACGACACTATTGGTCCGCCTTAATTTCATCCCAATGCCACCGACTCGTCTGGCGAGTTTCGTGGTCTTTTATTAAACTGTACGCTAAATATACCAGGTTTAAAAAAATCAAGTGGCTCGTATGTAAAGATTGTTTTAAGCTTTAAAAACAGTGCTTACACCCGCTAGCCAAGTTCCATCACGCAGGTTATTAGCCTTTAAAAAAAATTGATGTCGATGGCAACGTAGTACTAATTGTATTATGGAACTCACAGGAGTAAAAGGTGATAGATAAATTCCGGTTTCGTAAACAGACATTTTGTCCATTATGATTTCACGGAGCCATGAGGTACCGGCAGAGTAGAATAGTACCTCCCACTGCACTAGGTGTCGTAAGGTGACTAAGGTACCAGAACCGACAGATGGCGGTATATCCATCCGGAATAGTGCAGCAAATGCACGGATGCACGGACGGGGATGGGTAGCAGCACTCCCGTCGGGAAATCTACGCTCTGCGATTGCCAATACGTTTGCCCAATGCGGCAATTATGAACAAAAAACCTCCTTTCTTGGAGAGGCCTATGTCGAGCAGTGGACTTTTAATAGCTGATACAATGATAATGATGATGGTTCCACGGGCCAAAATTTCACCGGACATTAGTGACCAATTATGCTGAATCTATTTAAGTTTTAAGCATGGACAGTACATCGATCAGTAGTCATCATTTTATCGACGTTAAGTCGCTTTTTCAAGCGCAGACTTCGCAGACTCTTTGCGCAGACAAATTGCGTATAATAAAAATAGGTACCTTCTTTCTTTAAAATGGTTGCCGCAAGATAACGTAAACGTCGAACAAAAATATGAAAATTAATATTTAAAAGAACTGCGCTTTAAAGCCGTTAAAAAGTAGCCCTAAAAGAGTAGTTTTATCACAGGTATGTACTAGGTTTTCGTCTGGGATTTCATCTTCGGCCTTTGCTTTATATTTCATCCCCGGGGAATATGCTCGTTTTTCCGAAGAACTTCCGGAACAAGTCTATGTCGCTTTCTGACAGCGATACTGTGCAAAAATCGTGTCGATTCCTTAGAGAAAATTAAAAAGCCACATCTATCCCACGGGAATATGTTTTCAAAATAAAACTATTGTTATTCCAGACTATCAATAAACCCTGTACCCAATTTACAGAGTATATAATACACATCTAATACTAAATTATTGATTTTATAGTATTAGTAGGAGGTAGGTATATTATATCACCATCATATCAACTATTGAAAGTCCACTGCTGGATACAGACCTTTCCAAGAAAGAGGGGATTCTGCCTATAATTGACGCGCTGGGCAGGCGTGTTCACTACATATTTAGTTTATAGGATTTAACAAACATATATTTTCCGAACATAATCCTCACCCTTACATCGAAGAAAGTTGTGGAGTGTGGAAGATGTGGAAAAAGAATACACCGTTAAATGTCGCAGAGGCATTCGTAGATAACAAGAGAGATGTGGTACTTATCAGAATCACTATATCTTTCAAGCCGGCACGGGCCGCCTTACTGGGGATGGGGAAAAGAGGAATAATAATGACCAGAGATAAGTCGCTTAAAGCACTTATGTTACGGACATCAGACAACAAAGGAATCACAAATATAATATTTAAATACATATTTTAACATATAAATGTTTGCCGTGAGTTGGGATCGAACCTTTGTCTGTTGGCGCGCAAGATAGGACCATTACTCGTTTCTCCAGACTGTTCATGTTTATCTTCCTAATCAAATTAGTTCCCTAACCTAGCTCAGCTCAGCTGTGGTGGAAACGATTGAAGCGCACATGTTTTATTTGCAGGCTTTTTTTCGATAGGTCACTTAATAAGGCCTATTGAAACTTAGTTTTAAGACCCGATAGTAGTCTACTTTTAATATATCTATCCTCGCTGATCGATGAAAGATCTTTTTTACGACTAATTTATCATCTAGTAAATTATTACATTTACTAGAGGTGGATGAGGTTGCTGCTACCCATCTCCGCCCTGTGCATTGTTACGGAATGATATACCACCATCTGTCGGTCCTGGTACCTTAGTCGCCTCTTACGACACCTGGTACAGGAGGTACTATTCTACTCTGACGGTACCTCACGGCATTACCTACGGCATCAACGTTAATGATTACGCCTAATTTTCACATAGATACCGAATGTGAAATGGTAATGCAATCTGCCGACCACATCTAAATGTTCCCAAACGGCAGTTAAGGCAAGATTTACATGGTATTTAATCGTATCTACGAAGAATCGCAAGATTCTTAGCAATACTCATATACAATGGGTTGCGATAATGGAATCCACATCTTTTGTTTCCAGGCAACGCATCTGTCAACAAACAAGTGCTGGTACCCACTACTTGTGCGGTAAAGGTGCGTTAAGATTTTTTACAACATATCATACTCTGTTAGAAGTCGCTTAAAGCGCATGTATTACCGACGTAAGACAACTGAGGAATCACATACATAATACTTAAATACATATATCATACCTAATTACATATATAATACCTAAATACACATATAATACATAAATTCACACATAATACATAAATACAAATATAATACTTAAATACACATATAATACTTAAAGACATATTTAAGTACATATATAATACTTGAACACTTCAAAAATCAGTCTAGAAGTTTTTGAGTTAAACCGTCACAAGCAATCAAATAGAAAGAATATCATTGAGAGAATATGATTTCTGTAATATTCTGGGTATATTAATACTTGGGTTCCTTTACAATTTATACGCCTGGCCATATCAATCAGTCAATTAAATATAGTAAATGCGTGTGCTCGCTGTGGTTTTATTTTTCATTGAGTATTGACAGGAGACTTTTCAGTCGTTAATAGCAGGTTTGCACCGGTCTACCGAGGCGAACGAACTCAGGGTAAACATAAATTCTGTCTGGGCTTGTTTGGCTCGCCAGGGGTGGTATCGATCCTATACTCCTCATAGACAGTTTATGGATATAAAACTTGTTTATTTTATAACAGACAGACAGTGTACATGACCTATGATATTATGTATAGTCATACTTATTTATTAATTATAATACAGTACATACTAAATTATAATACATTACTCAGTATTTGCTTTTTATATTGATTTAATTAATTTTGTCTAACCCGATGGCGCAGATGGTGTGTATCCTAAGCTGTACGCTAAGGGTCGTGGGTCGATCCCCATCCTGGGAGACATTCAAATAATGATTGTTTGTGTTTTTTCTGTTCTGATATGATGTATATATATATATATATATATTTAGTATTATATTTGCAATTGCTTAATTGTAATTAAGTAATTGAATTAGATGTTTAAATTTATTATAAATGCACAATTTTCAAGGCGGTATTCAGCATGCATAATGCATCTTTTATACACTATCAAATTAACAAATGTTAAATGTTTATTTCTTAAACACACCTTCTTTAATTATGTTAGTATAACTAATCAGTATAATACAATAAAATAGTACCAGGTGTCGTAAGAGGCGACTGACAGGAAGGTACCAGAACCGACAGATGGCGGTATAAGAACGTAGTATAAATTCAAGAGGAAGAGAATGGGCAGCAGCACGATGGCACGTGGCATTTTAAAACACGATTACCATACTTTGACCCGTATTGTGGGAAATGCGAGGATAAACGCAATAAAAACGTCGTGTACCAAAATAAATCCTTATTTTGGTACAAGAACAATGTAGTAATTCTCATTTATTTATATATATTTATTGCTTAGTTGCTGTCACAGACATTTTCATACAAATATAGTGTATAGAAATCGCGGTATGTGTTACTTTGACCTGCAAATAATTTATGAGTCTGTCAGGAAATTTAAAAATGTCATGATATTCAACACCCAAAAATCATATCTTCATCATCGAGCAAGACGAATCCGTACATGAATAACCTAAAAAAACATCGATGTTTATGCCACTGGATAAACTGTTTCTGTAGATGTAATTTAACACAGATTATAGTCCGAAATGTCATATTTCTTTTTCTTAAAAAATGTATTAGACTTATACTTTTTTACCAAGAAATCGACATACTTTTTCATGCGATTTTGCATCCACGCGGGCGAAGTCGTGAACAATAGCTATACAAATTTACTCTCTGTCTTTCCTAATAAAGGGACTACGTGTAAAAATACTCGGGTATGTAACGAAAACGTAAGCAAATTTTTAGTAACAAGATTCATCAAGAGGAGACCATCGTTAAAACATTTTTTGAACTTCAAAGGAAATCATAATATGCTGTCTATGTAACTTTCAAGACACCTCAAAGCGGATCTTTGATAACGAATCGAGTATCAGTGGATTGAATATTAAAAATAACAAGTCAAAGTTCACATCAAACATACGATAGTAACAATCAATGAATAACTTTTACTCTAAAATTTTAGTACGCCTATAATACTTAGCCGTAATGGTTGACAGTAAACACATTTGATGTGAAATTCGCTATAATTAGGGAAACGGAAAAGTAACACTTGATTGTATTGAGTACGTTTCGACCCCGGTACATATATGTTATAATTCCTTGGCTAGTATCACGATTCGTTTGTATATATAAGTATGATAGATTGCTTGGCGGGAAAGGTTCTACAGAGTACGGACGGAAAAAACAACACAAGACCCATAGACTAAAAATATTTTTTTCAAAAACGAAAGAGGATTTAATAAATCCAATTAGTTGATGTGCGATTTAAAAAGTACGTTTACATGATTCTACTCATATGGACGCACAATCGGTACCTTTGATTAGATACTATGTCCCTAGTTATGTTCCCACAATTACTTTCATCGTAGTAGTCGGACGTACAGTGCTGCACAAACAATAATGCCGTATTGTTCTTGCCTGTAATTTGCTTGTTCGATCATCTGGCTGTTCTATTGTCCAGTATTAGAGAGTACTCCCATCGCATCTAACCCAACTATTGTTAGGGTAACTCCTGTAATCAATGACCTATTTATTAAAAAGTTTAATTTCGGACTCAAATATAATATATATATATATGTCTGTGTGTTCCTATAGACAGATTACAGATGAGTATAACTGGTACTCTCTTTCAGGTTCTGGAAAAATGATCCATAAATACGACTGAAATCTGAGGCCAACTAGTAACACAAAGAGCATAAATATTTTATCTTCAATCTTATATTTAAAAACTTTTTTCTACTCGGCGACACTAATACCACGAAATCCTTATCCAATTAGATTATTCGTTTACTGTTTCCCAGAAAGTTTGTCTGTGTATGACGTAGATGTGGTTTTTTTATAGTAGTCTCGAAAGTGTTATAATAATAATAAATTCCCACATCTCACACATTGACTTCATTGAAAGCACTTGTGTTACGGACACCAGGCAACAGAGGAATCACAAATAATTTAAAAAATATATATCTGCTCTGTCTGGGAACGGAACCCACGACGCTTGGCGCATAAGATAGGGTCACTACCACCAGCATCATCGGGTATGTCGTTATGTCTAGAGATTGGATAATTAGATGCATTGCATTTTTCTCTGACACATTATAGGAGTGATTTTAAAGTGTTCTAGCCGTAGTTTGTGTAAACAATAATCATATGTTGTCTAGAACTAAGGTTATTTATTTAAGTAACTTAAACCCAAAAGCGACGGAATTGAAATTTCGAAGATAAATTCCCCAAGTTTGCTTTTGATGGAGTGATTGATGTGAAAGCCCAACGTGGCAAGTGCCAAAGTTTGTTCCTCATAACGGCTAAACCTAAGTTGTTCCAGAGTCACTTGTACAAGTTAACAAAGGACTATTATAACAATATAAAACTGTGAAAACTAAGCGGTGAAGACTTGTCAGAAACTTTCTTTTACGTTAGCTAACTTTCGTAATTCATAAGAGCATTTTTGAGACCTCCTACACTACATATATAAAAATAAATATTGTAGTAGATCTTAAATATATATATGATTTCTATATAAACATAGACACGTATGTCAAGTTTAGTAACATCTATTTTTTTAAATAAGTATCTGAAATTTTTTTCTTCATACAATAATCCAAATGCATACTGCCCAAACACATTACGTTTATATGTGACAAAATAAAAATGGAAATATAAATAAAATGGCCGTGAGGTGCCGGAAGAGCAGAACAGTACCTCTCTCTCCATGGTACAAGGTGTCGTAAGGCGACTGAGGTACCAGATCCGACAGATAGTAGTGTATCCATCCGAAACTGTAACTTAAATGCATAGGGCGGGGAGGAGCAGCAGCGTCACCGTCGTAAAAGCTGCGCTCTACGATTGCCAATACGCTTGCCCAGCGCAGCAATAATGGGCAAAATTCTTTCTTTCTTGGAGAGGCCTTTTCCGGACGAATTCAAGATGGAACGCTAGTGTTAGGTACCTACTTTAGATCATGTGTGGTTATTTAAGCATTATCCGTGTTCTAACTACGACTTAAGCAGAAAATAAAGAAGCATGAATTTCTTACTCGTCGATCGATTTGCGGCTTAGCTAACTTACATGGTTGTTTCGCTGTCGATTTTTTCGCTTGTCGTCATTGAAAGTCCACTGCTGGACATGGGCCAAGAAAGGAGGACTTTTGTCCACAATTGCCACGCTGGACAAACGTGTTGGCAATCATAGAGCGCAGCTTTTGCGACGAGGATGCTGCTGCCCATCCCCGCAACGTGCATTTGAGCTGGACTGTTTTGGTTGGATATACCGCCATGTGTCGGCTCTGGTACCTTAGTAGCCTCTTTCGTCACCTGGTGCAATGGGAGGTACTACTCTACTCTGCCGGTACATAACAACTCGGTTACATAGTAAAGCTTTATCCCGTTGACCTTGTTACCGTAGGAGTTTTAATCCAGTTTTTGGTTCTCTAGCATAAAATAATACCATTATCAATACAAAATCCCGCTTGTCTTAGTCCTGTCAAAATTTCAAATCTTTATAAAATTCTAGACAGTTAAAATTACCTTAAAAGACTTCACGTAATATCAGTAGACCGTCGGTGGAAGTCTAGTAGATAAATAAGTTAGTAGTAATCGATTTTGGAGATTAGCCGATACTTAAAGACACGAAGCTTAACAATTTTGTTCGTTGCACCCTAATTATTTCACTCAATAATGTCTAATTCATTTTATATACTTAAACTTAACAGTATAGTATACTTCTAACTTATATAGTATGTTACTTAACTAACACTAACTTATATAGTATGTTTCTTTAAAAATGATATTGTTGTTTAAAAATATAAACATAAACCCAGTTTCACCCCTACTTTTTTTTGAAAATAATTAAATAAAATTGATTTCTCTAAATATAGAGTATTCTGTAAGTGATTGGGAATCCCTAATATTTTATTCAAACATTAACAACTTTAAAAATGGGAAGGAATTTTGAACTAACTTTTCCATCTCTTTTACTTACTAAGGGTTAAATATAGCAAAATCCCTTTTTTGTCTCAGTGAACACCTGTCGTAAAATAAACCTTCATGCAAAAATTAAGATTACTAGCATTTATAGTTTCTAAGATTTCGTGATCAGTGAATGAGTAAACTTTCACTTTTTACATATTAAGATAATCCAATATCCTGTGTTGATCAGACAGTATATGTATAAAAACAAAAGATATTGCTACATATATCTTTTATCATTACATTAAATTCGTATCTTTTTATGATTTCGAATCCCACTATACTTTAATTGCATTTCAAAAAATACTATGGGTCTGTCAAATGCTTAGCTTAGCTAGGAAATACAAAGCCATAATTTATGGCTTGTATTTCCAGTGATAACTAGTTCGCATTTTTAATAAATTAATGAGTATAAATAGTCTTGTACGATGTTAAACAATAAAAATGTATTATAATTAATTCGAATTTCCGTATGTATTGTAAGAGATTTTAATATCGTAGTTTTCATCAATAAAAAAATTATAACTATTAATAAATAAGAAAAAAAAACCTACCTTAGCTGCAAAATATAAAACTTGTAATTCCAATAAAGTATAACAATTAAATAAAAATAAAACAAAAAGTTTTAATCTAGTCGAGACGCGAACGACAGAATAACTGGCAGGCAACAAAATCCCCGCGAGTTCACTACGCGAGCGCGCGAAAACAACTAACTGATGCGCTGTGTTGTCTGTGGTGCGCGGGAAATGTCGAGATATCGTGGAGCTTTAATATTGAGAGAATAGAAAACTTTGTGGCGATGGAAAACAAGTGATATCGGATTTCAATAGTTTTATAGTTCACCCTGTTTAATGTTGTGGTGGCGGTGATTTATCTTCATAAGCGACGCTAAAGAAACATAACAATCGAGCTGTAATATGACCGCATGTCGGCGTCAAGAATTTTCTTTCGGTAAGTTTCGTAGTCCCTGAGTATAGAAATTACTTTAACATCACTAATGCATTTACAAATACATACATGTACTTACTTGTCTACACATACTGTTGAGTGATAATCTTAAATTTTAATACTTTTATATTGATAGAAGAATACACATGGCTACGTGGTACACTGGAAAGTTCATGATAATTTCACTGTTTCACCTATTTGGGAATGTACGAGTATTTGTGCTTGGGAATATTTTTAGAACGATGTAGTCTAAAGAGAGGAATAGGGATACTGAACGAAATACCTACTATTGTTTAGTCGCTACGACTTCGAAAATTCAAAACGAAGATAAAAACTTGGGTGCCGTAATTTCCATAATAAAATGTAATTATCAAGTGTTTAAATATTAAAATATTACCTGGCCTTTGTATGCCCCTACATGCTTAAAAAAATATGAATTTATATATTATTGTTATGATTTCTATCTCTACATAGTATAAAATTGCTTTCCGCGGTCTGTCTGTCCCTATGTATACTTATATCTTTAAAACTACGCAACGGACGCTGATGCGACTTTTAATAGATAGACTGATTCACAAAGAAGGTATAAATGTATAATATAGTAGAAAAGCACTGATAATATGTAAGATGTCATAAACACATATGCAATTATATTGCAAACGCTGGCTTAACCCAACGAGGTAGATCAAAATAATGTACTGCAGTATGTATTGCTCTCCTTGTAAAATTCAACAAAAAATTGCGATGGTATATAGACATATATCTCTTAAAGATAACCTACAATAATCATTTTATTCTTCTTTTTGCACTAGGGCAAAAGCGGGGCCAGTGGTTAAATAATAAAAAACAAAGTCGCTTTCTCTGTTCCAATATCTCTATGTATGTTAAGATTTTTAAACTATGGAACCTATTATGATGCAGTTTTTAGTGATTTGAGAGGAAGGTTTACATGTTGTAAGCGTACAGCATTGTAAGAGGCGACTGAGGTACGTGAACCGGCTGATTACCGTCAGTCGGAATATCTGCCTGATATAACGTAGTTCTAATGCAAATGGGAGGCAGAGAACAGGGCAGAATCACTGAAGCAGAGTCACACTGCAATTTCCATTACGCGTGGCAATTCCAGGGCATTGTAGACCCAAGCCTGACTCTCACATATAGAACCATCATTCTTGCCAAATTTCATGATTCTAGGTCTATGTGAAGTAACCTAAGGTTCTAATTCTTTTTAATAATAGAAATAATGCTCAACCTGTATTATCCTTCAGTCTTTGATTTGTGATAGTTAAGAAGCTTTTTTTACAGCTTCAAAGGGCCGCAGATATAGTTTTAAATATTAATTTTATCTAATAGGCGACTAACCTAGACGCGTGTCCGAGCAAAATGTGAAACGGACTAACGTCTAGCAAAGTGATCGTAGAAGGGTTCTGTTTTTTTAAGTTCTACAATGGACTAGGCTCTATCAACTTATTTGTATATATTTCGGAGGCCTATGTTCGGCAGTGGGATGATATGATGAAACGGCACTTTATTAAAGATAAAAATTATATTGTACTAGCTTTTACCTGCGCCTTCGCCCACGTGTATTTCTCATGAAAACAGCACTATTCTAGGATAAAAGTACTACTATATACTCGTATTATCTTTTCTTGTAAAATTGCACGAAGATCCGTTAAGTAGCTACAACGTGAACAATCTCATTTTAAGATTTATAATATTAGCCGAGGTCGAAAAATTTTGAATTTAGTTAAGATCGCTTGGGATATTCTGACTACATTACATAATTACGTTTTACCCGATATCCTGTTTTAAAATCTTAAAACTTAGTACTAGTAAATACATTTTTTGTGGTAATAAAATTGTCGTTGTTGTCGTGAATTGTCATTTCACTAACATTATCGGTCAAACTGAAACGAAGTTTATTAATCTCTTGCCATATGGATACTCGTTGATATGTAGATTGACACAGTGCTATTGTACAAGCGGTCAAAGTTAGCACTGTATACTGCATATGAATAGGCTCTCTTCAAATATATAAAAGATTCTAGATTCTTAAATAAAAGTTTATTCTACTTTTATTTAAGAATCTAGAATCTATCGAAGCACAGATTACGAGATGTTTTGAAAGCTGTGAACAACTTTGATAATTATTTGCTTGCGTAATTCAGATACGAAGACGAAATTTTTAAGGCTATACTTAATACTTTAAGTATAGCCTTAAAAATTTCGTCAGACGATCTGACTAGATCTGCAGGATTAATGTAGACCGCATATAACCGGTCTTATTAGTATAATTTAGGGAGTTTTACATCTAGCCATGGATCCCGTCATGATATCAGCCATATGTCGATATGATGATGATGTTATAAAACCTTATGTAGCCTTAAAATTAATAACATACGCAGTCAAGTACATCTACAGTCAAAACTGCATTCAAACATGAATGCAAAATCGCACAGCCCAGGCCGGCTCTCACAAATACTTTATACATTTTGTAATGTAACAAAACTTTTTAGTCAACTTATATTCAGAGGATGTCTGGAACACACAAAATTAGTTGTCCACGCAGTGTCTGTGTTTTTAACAAAAAGGTCATTGTTTATTTAAAAATCTTTTGTATCTCAAAAAAAGTTCGAAAAATATATACAGTGAGCTTCAAAGTTGCACAAAATTGAACAAGTTCTAGAGAGCTTTGTAAGTGGAATCTCTACCTGGACTAGATGCGACCTAAATAGCAAATTTTATGATATACCCATTGAAGTCGTAAAACCAAAGGACTTTATAGTTGAGTTAAAAGATATACCTCTATGTTCTCTGAAATTTTAAAGCCTATATACCAGGAGCTATATACATACCTTAGTGTTATTGTATCATGTTAATACATGCTAATAACATCATACAATAACACTAAGGCCTTAAAGTAAAAGTGAAATTCCTTAAAGTAATGTATAGATAAAACTACAGGCCTACTCCTTATAATATTTTTTTCTCTTAACCATTAAAAATAATTATTAAAACATTGCAAAAAGATAACCAGATTAGTCTAAATAAGGTAGCCTGTATTACTTGAGGTTAATTTACTGCAAGTCCTCCTTATAATATAAGATTAAATTTTGTGGAAAAAAATGTGTATTGTCTTGGAGGTAAACATTTTGAGACCCTAGACAATTAATTGATACTTTATAAAATTTTATGTAAAGCCATCTTTATGTCTTACTTACCCACAAGATTAAAAAAAAATTACCAATGAAATTTATATTACTAAGTCTTTTTATTTAATAAGTAATAGTAATGTAAAATCAATTATTCATTAATGCTCAAATTAAAAACAAAGTGAAGACAAATGCAACACAATTGTTCGTATAAATTAAAATCTTAATGTGTAAGATTATAGAGAAGAGTGATTGTAGGGTTGCAAATGTTTACAAACATGACAAAAAACACAAAATTTTTTAGTAGTATTATTTTGACAATCACATATTACGATTATACGATACATGCTGATTGATATATGGATAGTCAAAGTATGGTATAGAAAAACAAAATTTTTAAAATGGACTTACAAAATAAATAGTAGAAACAACCGTCATTGTTCATATGCTGTAAATAAAAATCAAATATAAGAATAACTAAAAATAAAAAAAAATTAAAATTAAATGTGTAGAAAAAGAACTGATGTTCCTATAAATGTATATTTATTGTAAAATTTTAACTATCTGGCTTACCTGGACACTATGGCTGGGTACTATATATATAAAGTCGCACGCCTGAATTAATTAGAAGTTATATAGGAAAATATCTAATTGTTATAAAGATTTTATATAAAGATACATATTATAATTGAATATCGATATCTGTTATAACTACACTGTACAATTTACACCAATTTCCTTGATATTTTCATAATTAAGAACACAGATTTTAATAATCTAATCATGATGTTTACCTCTTGTTGACCTGTCACTGACATCTTAGTTCCGTATGCGTACAAAGGAACGCTGTCCATGATATTGACATTTTCGTTCAGAAATAGTTTAATAATTGAACACTATTACTCTGACCAATTTCATGTTTCATACATCAATTTATGTAATTAGGTAAATAACTACTTAAATTAATTTATCGTTTCATAAATCATCAAATTTGTAGGCCAAGTCACAGTCATAATCTTAGCTTCACGTAATTATACGCATTCTTTTGGTAGGTTAGGCTTTATTTGGACGAACCTAATGCTAGCCAACTCTGACTTCTCTCCTCAGAGGTACCGCCGTACCTAATAGCGGTACCGTTCAGATCCCGCGAAAATTGCTGGTATGTTCTAGCACCATTGTAGGGGGGGCTCATTATCGACTGATCCTAAACCTGATAGTACCTTCATACCCCGCGGCGCGGCGATGACCGCAAGTAGAGCGTAGCGTAGCACGTAGGTACTATCAGGCTTTGGATCACTTAATCATGAGGCCCCCTTACAATGGCGCTAGAATTAACTAACTCATCATTAGGTTCCAGTTCTATTTCTTGGTGTTAACAGTAATGTAATTTGGAGTGTATGGGGTACTTTTAGTTCTCTTTGTGAGTTATTCGATACAATTTATAAACCTGTGCAAACGAGTGGTGTTTGTACCCACGGGACCAAAACTTCTGAGCGCTTGCGCATTATTTAAATAGTCAGTAATTTCGGATTTAATGAAAAATTATGTAGGTACTTAAGTAAATTCCTGGTAGGCATTAAAATGTAATCCTTTTTATTAACAAAATATTGGGATATAGATTTTTTTGGCTTTTGAATGATCCTATTTGATGCACCAGGGGTCGTTCCCAGGGGTCAGGGGTTCCATTCGCACCCAGACAAATATTTATATGATGACTTTGTGTTTGATCTATGTCTGGGTGTTAAATATATGTATTTAAGTAGTATATTTGTAATTCCTCTGTTATCTGTCCGCAACACAAGTGCTTTAAGCGACTTACTACGGAATCAGGTCAGTGTATGATGTGGGAATTTATTGTTTATTAAATATAATATTGTAAGAGGTCTACCTCATATATATATAATACACGAGGTAGAAATCTTATAATGGTTGTCTGCATTGGTAACTCGCTCTCACCTATTTCTACCGCGATATAGCAGTGTTCGCACAGAAACACAGGAACACAGCAGTTCTGGTTTGAAGGGTAAGGGTATCCTTAGTTCATAGGGTTGGTGACATGCTAGTGACATCCTTGTGACATTAGCGTCTATAGGCTGTGGTCACGTTTACCAACAAGCGGACGGTATGCTTGTTTGCTGACTTCATATATTTAAAAATAAAATAAATAAAATTCTAAAATTGTGAGAAACATTTTATTTGCAGTTGTAAAAACTGTACAAGTCCTAACAAACTTATAAATAATCATTATATTATGGACCTTTCGCATGGCACAGCTGACATAAGCCACAACTCTCAATATGTCGGACAGTAATCCTAAACTATGTTGTAATTTACTCCTTCAAAATTTCTACAAAACATCAGTCAATATATTTGATATTAACACTTGATATTATTCTTCAAATAGAAGTAAAAATTCATGATCAAAAATTCAACTGGTCCTTATGCTAATTCATTTATGGCTCGAAGACCAGTGATAAGACATTTTTATGTAAAAGGTTATATTTTGAAAGAAGGTCTATTAAAAAATGGAACACTTGATTCAATGGCTCCTTACTCTATCCATACGGAGTAAAAATGTTAAATATATATACTTATGTACATTTTCAAAGCACCGTTTTTGACACAGGCATTGTAATATCAATTATTTCTGGGCACAATCATCTTAACCACTATGGTAAGTTTTCCAAATAAAATACAATGAAAATTTAAAGTACATAAACTCAATCAAATTTAGTGAAAAATCGTTTAAGTTTAAAATTATTTAGTACTTTAAAGCACAATGTGTAAGAAAAACGTATGTTACATTTTTAATTAAATTCTTAAATTACTTATTGCATTTATTTGGAAAACTGTGACCATATCCAACGTTAATCAAAAGCATACTTAAAATACAGAGTTAGTACACTGTTCACTAATATGGTTACAAATTTAACAAATTTTATATTATGTCTACGTAAACAAAACTTGTTCTATGGAGTATAATAATATTCATATATTTTAAAATATTCGAACTGATCTAATAACTATGTTAAAATGTATTAACAATATGATAAGAGTCAACAAAATCGCTAAAATCAATTTATATACATTCAAACTTAGCAGATACAACGCGATAATGGATTGGTACAGAGTTACGTGGTTAGGGGAGCTTGTTTTAATGACGCAATACTAAATAAATACACTGAAATCATACCGTCCGAAATAAGTTACACTTCTTTTTCAAATAGCAAGAATTATATAGTTTCAGAGCAGAAATCATATAGAAGTCGCCCATTTTGTGTGCCCCTAACAACGAAACATTTACATGTGTGTGAGGTTGAAAATTGTGTATTTACAGCTATGTACGTGATTGTAAAGATATTTTTGAAATGCAAATAGACACTAGTTATAATGAAATGCAATGTGTCGATGGAAATGTAGAATTGAGAATTTTTTTAATAGTCACTTCAAATGAAAGAAACCTTCAAAAACTATCTGCTGATTGGACTCAAATTTATAAAAAATATTTCTTAATACTGTAAAATGAATAAATAAATTATTAGCAACAATCATGTAAAGGTCACTTTTATATAAAAATTCTGAGCAATTATGAAATTTATATTTTTACAACAATGAAAAATATATTTATTGTCATAGCATTATATTTTCAAAAGCTTTTGAGCATAAATCTCCAAAACGTGAACTTATGTTTTTTTTTATATAAAATACTCTAATATATTATAAAGTGACTTTCAAATTATAAATATTATTTATAAACTTTTTATTTAAACAGTACAAAAGTACTGCTTTATATCAAGTACGTCTTTTCCCCATGCCGACCGCAATTTATTAAAAAAAAACGATAAATTTGTAATTTAACAGTTAACATGATTTACGTGAATTTCACCTTACACCCACCAAACTCGACTAATTTGATGAATTAAATACACTGTATATACAAAATTAATAATCGTTTCAATATCGTCAAATAAACGGGTGAGACATTATTCATAATTCGTTGTGATACAACACAAAATAATAATAAATAATAGATTTCTATTAACATTCAACAACTATATCTAGACCCGCGCCGCGTCTTTCGCGTCAATTAACGAGGCCTATTATTCGACGGAAATTAAGAAGGACGTCCGCAGAACGCGGATCGGGCCTCGGGCGGGGGCGGGCAACGCGCGGGCGAACCTCCCTCGGACACTCGAGACATCGAATGACATGTAATATTGCCAACACTATTCTACCGAACGTCGTCAACGTAAATATTCCGTTCGAATAAAATTCCGACGACTTGGCGTGGTGTGCGGCCGGTGTGCGGCCCGTGCCGTGGTGTGCGGCCGGTGTGCGGCCCGTGCCGTGGTGTGCGGCCGGTGCCGGCGGCCGCGGGCCCGCGCGCTGCCCGGCGCGGCGCGCTCATATCGGCCGCGTGAAGTTCGCAGGGAACATGCCCTTCTCGTTGGTCGTCTCCTTGATGCCCATTAGCCAGCCTTCCTCCTGGAACGTAATTTTTTTTAATTGGTTCGTAAAATAAGTACGCATATTACATTATTTATATATATATTTTTAAACATGATTGTTATTTCGTGCATAATTATGATTTTTAAATCAAATAATTACTGTCCTATATTAGAATAAACACATTACAGATAAAGAAGTTTGAACATCGGTAGAGCTTGGTGCTCTATAATACGGGTCTGCGAACTTCCATAGTCTCCCACAATTAACATTTGACTGTTTAGTCACAGTGCTTCAATTATTATTAATCGTAAAAACTAATATTTATGATAAGAGATACGTTTCATTTTATTTAATTGTTTTCATTTTATTATTATTCTCAGTATATGTACAATAGGTTTTACAAGGTGTGAGCGGGGTGTGTGCGGGTTATGAGCGGGGTGTTAACGGGATGTGGGCGGAGTGTGAGCGGTGTGTGGGCGTGGTGTGAGCGGGGTGTGAGCGGGATGTCGGCGGGATGTGGGCGGGGTGTGAGCGGTGTATGAGAAGGGTGTGAGCGGGTTGTGAGCGGGGTGTGAGCGAGATGTGAGCGGGGTGTGAGCGGTTTATGAGCGGGGTGTGAGCGAGATGTGGGCAGGGTGTGAGCGGGGAAGCGCCCGAGTTGGGGCAATTTAATTATGAAAATTCCGCAAAAGAGGACGGACGGCACGCACCTGTTCGTCGGGGTCGTCGTATTCCACGACGCGGATGACGTCGCCCACGTCGAAGGACAGCTCGTCCGAGTCCTCGCGTGTGTAGCGATACGTGGCGCGCACGCGGTACAGCGTGCCGGCCGGCAGCCCCGCCAGCGTCGCCCCTGCAACACCACTCTTGATCATTTGCACCTTGTACGGTGGGGATACGGACTATTCTCGACTGATACACGCGACTTCGCGAGGGATGACATCTTCTAATTTATGACACACATTTCTGGGGGACTCTTGACGTTATATATTTTTAGTATATATATGTATGGCTCCGTTGTATGTGGTATCTGATGTTTATTATATTTTTAATAAATAGTATTTGATTCCAAAGTCCAGTCAAACTAAATTTTTCTTTTTTTTGTTGTATTTACATTCTCATGCTTGAGTATGGTATATGCCAATAGCATAGGAATTCCTGTGTTGTAAGAACCTGATGCAGTTCTGAAGTGATCCAATCCCACCACCATTCCAGAGGAAAATAAAATCCGCTCAGCTAAGTGTAAATGACGCTGTAGACATTAGGAATCGATAAAATGATTTTACATAAATTTATATGATGCATGTGCATAGAAGGCCATCTTTTGAGTACAAATTTTTAATTGTGAATTCTATCCGATTTTTTAAACAACGTCGATTGCATTATACAAATTTATTAAATACGGTATTATACAAAATTATCCTATTCAACGAAGCATTAATACTATAAAAACCTCACTCTTAACTGCACTATGTTAAAAACAAGAAGCAAAGCGCACAAACCCAATTAAATAAGCTAATCAAATCAACTAATAAAATACATACAAAACATAATTAAATATATACATATTACCTTTTTTCTAAACACCTTTCATCATTAATACATAATAGTACATAAATTATATAATTTGTAACAAAACATAAATATCATCGTATAACCCTAAATTACAGGTATATACAAACCTCTTTTATTTCTTGTCTTAATAATAAAAATAAAATCTAAACAGGTAAAAAAAAATTGGGAATGTAGTTGATATTTATTTCAGTGTGTTGTAGTTTCCGATATTTTACTTTATTAATTTTCTCCTTGAATATGTCTCAATGATAAAGCCGTCTGTCTATAAAAGTTCTTTATGACCTCGAAATCAAAAAATGTCTACTTTTTTGATATTTAAATGATTTTTGTGTAGGAGTCGGTTGAAAATTTTATTTTACAGACACATAAATTTCCTAAGCTTGAGATATTAAAAGCATTATAAATAACATATAGCCATGTTTGTGTTCATATTTTGAGTATTCTTGACTTACCAACTGTTGTACTATTCTACACTTACCAACAGGTATGTCGTATACATCGTCTGTCTTGTTCTGATTGTCATTCGGTTTGTTGTCTGTCTCTTTCGGTTTCTGTTCAACATCTAGTTGGTTTTCGTCGCCGTTATTATTTGACTTCTCCGGTGGAACTGGTGACCCTGAGAGAATGTATGTATCGTCTATTTTCCAGTATGACCTGACCCGTGAACTTGGCGGAGTACTGTATAGTTGGAGCTCTTATTATTGTGGCTGTGTTATTGAAATTTAGAATTTCGAGTTTCTGAAGGAAGTCAATAGTGTCATGCTTCTAACTACAACACCAAATAAAACCTACCTAGCTTATATAATAGCGTGCTTGTGTTTAACATAAGTTATTTTTTCATATGAAGATTTAATAAATGCGAATGAATAAGAAAGAAACGCCATCTTTACCGTCATAATTGGCACAAATAGGGTTCTAAGTTTAAAATCCTAAAACTATGTCCGATAAATTAATTTAAAAAACCTAAGTTTAAAAAAACTTATAAGATTTTTGATTGAATTTTATGCTAATTTACATCACGTGGCTTTGTTATTTGAAAGCGAATACTGTTAACTACGGCAATATCATCCGGAAGTATGAAGTACACTTTTAAACGAAACTTAATGATTTGTTATCGAAAAGTTTACCCCGACAATCATCACATTCGTGGTCCTTTTCCAGATATAAAAACTTGCATTAAAATAGAACACGGACGGTATTTACCCTATTATTTATTCCAAACCGTTTTCTCCTCTGAGCATATTCACTAGCAACACTCACTTCAACATCCAGCGTAATCTACTAGAACCGCCAATCTAGCTCGCAACACCGTCGCGGCGGCCGGCTCGGTCCGGGCGCCATACTCACCGACGGGTATATCGTACAACTCCTCGAGCTTGCGGTCGCCGTTGTCGACCTTCTCGGCGTCGCGGCGCGCGGGCGTCGCGGGGGCGGGCGCGGGCGTGGGGTCGGGGTCGTCGCCGGCGGCGGGCGCGGCCGGGGCCGGCTCGGCGGCGGCCGGCATATCGGCCGGGGGGGTGGCGGACTTGCGCGCGTCGCCGTTGAGGGCGGGCGCCGGCGCCGGCGACGGGGGCGCTAGCGCACACACACGCACATGCACTCCGGTGAGAATTATTGGAATCAAATCGAACTACTGCGGGTCTCGTAGGATCCTCTTATACTTCTATAGATATCAATGATCAGATCGCAACAAATCCTCACCGAGTCGATTTCATGCTTCGAACGGGTCTATGACTCCATTTTGATTGACCGATTACGATGAAGTCGTAAGCCCGGAGGAATTAATATTAATAAAAAACAATAATCACAAAGAACAAATCAACACTTCAACACACAAACACGGACGAAGACCATCATCAAACCCATCATTCTCAGAGTTAAAAGCCATAATCTGAACGATCGCCCCAACAAAATTCGTCGTGCGATCGCATTAATAAGACGGAAGCTCAAACAACACAAAAAGCCGAAAATTAGTTTCCTACTGTTCCTTCAACACTAGGGGGGTTACTTATCGATTCGAAGTTTTGTCATACGATTTTGAATTTTATTGAAGAAAACCTACATCCTAATATAATGACTATAAATATTTCAATGTTCATATAATCGAATCGATTGTGATTGCGAACAAGTGATAAAAGACAGGCGGTCGGGAGCTCACTCTGCACGGTGTTGGTGGGCGAGTTGGT